>VDFB02042901.1:0-97468 GCA_007258455.2 Sequoia sempervirens
ATTTAGTTGTAATTCAAATAGAAAATAAATAATAATTATTTATTAAATTAAAAGTAAAGAATAATTTATATTGGTGGAAAGCTGAGAATCTCTTTTAAAAACCCTTTTTGTTTCATCAATTTTGGGTAGAAAAAATTTGTCAACCACATACCCTACAAAAACCCATCATATCACCACTTTTTGGCCCATCATGATCTTACACATACCCAAAAGATAAATTTTATGACATATAGAAGAATTGAGATACAAATAGAATAATTTTTTAACAAATTTATTTCCTTTGTATCCTTACACCAACAAAGCAATTGAGGGTCATCCTAAGAAAACTCACAAACATAAAGAAATGCCAAGCAACATAGTACATGAGAACACATTGCATGCATAAAATCATAAATAATATATAAAGAAAAAATAAAGTAGTACGCTACATGTGAGCCAATCTAGATTAGGTCATCCACATCCCAATATTGTTCATCATAAATGGTAGGAAAATGCCTTTGTATGGGGACTACAAGAAGTGCTATGCTAGGAGCATCACCAGGTTCAAAGTGTGGTGGGTCACTCCCCTCAAGAGGATCATCATGATTTCCCCCATATAAATTCATAGAAGTGGAAAATAATAGATTCAACTCATTATGTACGTTTTCATTAATCTTAGCAATCTCATTATCATCATCCAAGTTATTCACAATAGGAGGATTTATAATTATTCCCTTTGAATCATCCTTTTTTACCTCTTATTTTAAGTTAATGTCTTGTTTGGATGGAGGTTGGATTTCTTCTTGAGTTGATTCCATGGGTGTAGGTGGTGTTGGTTTATCTTCTTCTTCTAATTGATGAGTGATAGCACAATGTCGAGGCCTATGCTCTTTAGCATTTTGGTTTCTCTTAGCATGGTTTTCAAGTTGGTATGGTGTATGAGCTAGTTTTTCAACCATTAGTTTCTTTTCTTCCTTTAAAGGAGGAACAAAAGGAAGCATCGAGGGTTTGGAAACCACTCTCTTTAGGTTTATAAACTTGTTTTTATCTTTAGAGGCACTAAAGGGATCATCTTATTGTCTCTTGGTCTCTTATAGGAATTAGGTGGAGGAAATATGATGGACATGTCTTGGTTACTTGGAAGGGCTTGTGGCTCAATCATAGTTTCATCAATGGTAGGTTAAGGAGAAGGGATAACCATGGATCCAAGAATATTCCTAAGAGATAATTTTTCTATATGATTTTCCTTGAATTTTTGATAGGATTTGAAAAAGAAACATTCATGAGGCTTTATAGATTCCATAGTTACAAACCAAAATAAATTTAGTGAAAAATTTCCATGAGAAGAAAAGGGATGAAACCCACTAGATGATTCCCTATAAATATCTCATCCCCAATAGGAAACTTAATGCACTTGTGAATAACCAACATCATGACATCCATGGAGTATAACGATGAGTAGCCTAGCTTCACATGAAATTGGTCTAATGAAAAAATGATGGAGAATGATGCACATGATTGTTTAGGTCCTAATTTTAATGGAAGAGTGATCGAACCTATCGTAGGACAAAAAAAACCTTTATGTGTTTTAATCCATGCTTTTGGTTGTTCATAAGTATCTTGATAAATCTCTTGCATGAACAAGAATTCCTAGATGATCACCTTCTCTGCAAATGTGGGATCAATAAGTATTCCTTGTCCATTTATGTTATTGATACAACCAACAATGTAGAGAGAATCACCAGGAAAATGTTTAAGTGCTTCATCATTAGAAAAAGAAGCATTAGGTATCAAATTGGTTTGGCTAGGTTACAAGGTTGAACATCAATGAGACAAATCATGCCTTGTAGAGGATTGTCCTTATTATCACTCTTGCCATCAATTATCATGTCTTCTATTTTATCAACATTCATAACATCATTCTTATCTTCACCAACTTTTACAAAAGTGATGGAATGATTTGGCATTAGTTTCCTAAAAAATTGTAAATTTTAGTTGGGTGGGGCAACAAATTTATTCCCATTGATTATTAACACCTCCTAACTGGATGTGATTGGAATCAATAAAGTATTGCACTAATTGTCTAAGATGCATACATCTTTTTGTACCATATCCAATTTGTTGATGATAATGACAAAAGGTATTTGGATTATGGTTTGGAGGTGAAGGCTAGGTTGGATCAATAGGTTTACCTAGAGGTAAAGTGAACAAATTATTTTTCATGAGTTGTCTCATAATTGAATGAGGGAATTAGGGAGTGAGGTGAATTTCCTACCCTTAGCCTGAAATTGGTATGGGGTTGTTTTTATTGCAGCAACTTGAGGCTCAATATAAAGGGTTGATTAGAAGTTATTATGAATTATGGATTTAGATTTATCAACATGACTCAAGGAGTTTTTCTCTTCAAGTTGACTAACTAAAATCTAATGATCATGGAGAGTCACATACAAATATGAAAAGGATGGAAACTTCATCATCCCAAGGTTATCTGTTATGTATTTTTGTAAGTTATCAATGAACATTCTTTGAAGATCCACATTAGAGAGTTTAATATTGATTTGTGATTAAATAAATTGATAACGTGCTATAAAATTTGACTTTTTCTCCTTGTTATTTTTTACTCCTCATTAAATTAGGTAGAGCCATCTTAGGGCCCATTTTCACTTGGGAATGATTAAGAAAGGCATAAAAAATATCATCGAATGAGCAGATTGAATTATTCAATAACAAACAAAAAAATTCCAAGCCTGTGTCTTTCAAGGACCTAGGAAATAATTTAGAAAAGAGCTAAATATTTGAAAATGAAGTCACTACATAAGAATGTATATGTTGGAAAATGATTATTAGGTTCGCCTTTACCACCGTATTTATCAAAATGAGGTATCTCTATACCTTGTGGCACTTTTTTTTTCAATATCTCCAATGACAATGGGTTTCTCTTCACATATTGTGAAGGTTGTCCATTTTGGTTTTGGTTTAATGTTGCTATTTTCTATTGAAGGGATGTGAGATTTTGCAAATTTTGGTTTATGATGAAATCATTGGCTATATTTTGGGATGGAGGTGAATATGGTGGGGGTGTATATGTGTTAGGTCGACAACTAAATTACAAATTTGTGAGAGCTGATGGATTTGGATAGATTATGTTTGAGTGCACAAAAATAAAAGGATTCCCAATGGAAATAGCCAATGTTGGAGCCATACTATTGTTTGGTTGCATTATTGTGGTAACAATTGGATTTGTATATGTAGGGATATAGATTATGATTATGGGGGTAGGAATTTGATTTCCTCCTCAGATTTGAGTGTATCTTAAATATTGAGCACAACTAGCCATTGTTGGAACATGATCATGAATAATATGGTCTAGGCTACACACAACCTCTAATCCTTGATCACTATAAAGCATTTTCCTCGTGTTTTCTATGATAGGAATTGCAATACTAATAATGTATTTTGTACTCACATAATCTTGAATTTTTTCTAAAGATTTTTCTAATTGTTTTAGTTTCTCTTCAGGAACATGGGAAATTATGGTTTCAACATTAGTGACAGTGGTGTATGAAAAGGTGGTCATGGGAAATGTTGTTGCAAGGTTTACACCCTTGGCCTCATTGTCTTGTGTAGCATAGTGCTTTATTTTGTGAAATGGATTAATCACGTCTTGTGGATTCATTAACTTTGGAGGTTGTATTGTGCATTAATAGGTTTATCTTTTGGTGCAATGACAACTATTTGTGCAACATTTGGTATCACACCCTAGTTTATGAGTTTGAACTCCTCACTTATGCTAGGGGGTATTGTTGCAAGGTGTGCACCCTTGGTCTCCTTGTGCTATGCAACATAATGCTTGGGTTCATGACATGGCTTAATCGCCTCCCATGGATTCATTAACTCTAGTGATTGTATCAAGAATTAATAGGTCAATCTTTTGGTACAATGACAACTGTATGTGTAACAAATGTGACATTAGGTAGGGAGTCTGACATAGGTTGATTATTGTCAAAATTTTGTGTGAAAGAGTTGGAAAAAACAAGATCCATGGTATATGTACTAGCATGAGATGCCCTGATTCTCAAATTATGTCTCGCTAGAGTATTAGCAATATGACACTAGGTTGTAAAACTCATGCAAGTTTTACCACACCAAAAGTGTACCCAAGATGAACACTAATATAATAAATAAAGATAACAAACACCTAGAAATAGGAAAGAAAAAGTAGAAACAAACAACAAACACAGTAGAAAAGGTCTCACAAAAAGTTGGTATAGCCAAGACAAGTAAGATAGAGTGGCCTAGGGATGAATGAGTCCTGGTCAAGGGTTTTGAAAAATGAAATTTTGATTGTGAAATATACTAAATTTAAATATCTTGAATCTACTTGTAGATAGTTGAAATAGTAATTGAATTTCAAATTTTTTCTTAATGTATTCCAATTTGATTGTGAAATGTAAATATGCAAGAATGTAAAAGATGATTGAACAAATTTGAATGCAACTTTCAGATCTAAAATATGATAATTGACTAATTTAAGATACAAAGACCTAAAAACAATGAATTTTTAATGGAAATTTTGATTGTAAATAATGTGATTTCTTTCTCCAAATGAACTAGTTGTAAAAATGCTTCAGAAGATGCAATTTTTGAAATAGAGACAAAGATTTGCAAGTACAGGTAATCTGAGCAAACAAAAATAGAAATGTGTTAAAAATTTTGTAGAAGCACCTGTACAAGTACATGGTCAATTAGGGAAGAATGAGTCTTTGTACAAAGGTCTGAAAAATTAAAATATGAGTGTATGAGTTAATGCTTATGATTATTGTTTCTATTTATAAGGTGGTTTTATTGTGATTAATTTTTCTAGAATTTTTTGATGAAATGAAAATGTAAATGTATGACAATGTGTAAACAAAAGTGACAATTTTGAGTGCAATTTTGATTAAAATTTTAATCTAAATGACTAAAATATAAACTAATATAAACTATAATGAAAAATGTAAGCAATATTTTTGAATTTTTATGAGTTTTTAATTATGTAAACTATTGCACAAATGATTGTTGTTTCACCAAAAGATTGACATGTTAATGCTCGATAGAACCACTAGAGTTAATGAATGCATGAGAGGCAGTTAAGCCATGTCATGAAATTGAGTGATACATTACCCAACATAAGGCGACCAAGGGTGCACACCTTGCAAAAATCCCCCCAAGTGTAAGTATGGGGTTTGAACCCATGACACAGGCTTTGATACCAATTGTTGCACAAACAATTGTCATTGCACCAAAATATTGACCTATTAATGCTCGATACAACCGCTAGAGTTAATGAAACCATGAGAGGAAGTTAAGCCATTTCACAAACTTAAGCACTAAATTGCACAACACGAGGAGAAAGGGCACACATCTTGCAACAACAAACATGTAATATCTAACCGTAAATGAAGAATGAAAAACACAATTATGTAAAATATAGATCTAGGGTTTGAAAGACTTCCAAATCAAAAAATAATAATATAAGAATGTCAAGTTCACCAAAATGAAATGAATAGAAAAGGGGGGAACCATAATTCCTTTGATGTGAATAAAATGATGGTTTCAAGTCCCTCTTCCCCAAGAATTTCATTAAGAATGTACACCAATAAGGCCAAGATATTGACTTTCAACCTCAAAGGTGAGTCAATTAGACCTAGGTTGGTGATTTTTAATGATAGAAAATGATTAGAAATAATTTTAAACAATCCAAATAAATGACTATATGACTTAAAGATACAAACTAGATTCTTAAAGATGTACAAACTATAACAACACTTTACATGTAGATCTAAGAAGGGTTTGATAGCATGTACCTTTCACCAAAGTTGATTACGAGTAGTGTGGGGACTAATGAAAGTCCTGTTGGGCAAATGGCTCCTTGATAGGGCTTTTTGAAAACAATTTTTATTGTCTTTTGTTGTTAGATTTGAGATTTTTATTTCTACTTACAAACTTGTCAGTGTGATGAAAATGAATTTTTTCCAACTTAGTTTTATGTTTCTTGGAAAGAATGATGACAACAAATTCAATAATACAAAACTTCTCTTCAAGATATTCTTCCAATTCTTCTTCAACCTACCAAATGTACACATGCACAAGAGGGGAAAAATGGTTTGTTTTTTTGTATGGAGGCTTAGCTTAGTCCAAAACCCATTTTAGTGAAATTAAACCTTGATAAAAGATAATAAAAGGGGAGGGAAATGATGAATGAACACTTGTTACAACTCATAACCCTTCAGTAGCTTCCTTGAAAGGATAAAGTCATACACATCTCTTCAAAGGAATTGGATCTTTGCTTTCTTTATTTTTTGAATGCTTGAATGATGGATGCTTGAGGATCTAGAATGCATGTGGAGTCTTTACAAGAAAACATGAACATGCATAAACTTGGACATGGTAGCTAAGGATCTTGTCGCTGCCTAAATGATTGATGTGCTCTTGAATGCGTCTTGACAATAATATTTTCTCTTGAATTGCTAGGTCATGTTTCTTCTATACAAGTGTTAGATTTTCAAATTTAGCCAGACATCAAATTTGGACACTTAATTTATCCAAAATTATCCTTTTCGTCTAAACATCCTCTTATCCGAGTTAATTAAGTAATATTACTATTATTTAATTAATATCTTTAATTCTGCCAAATCCCTAAGGTATTTAATTAATAATTAAATACCTTACCCTCCTTAATCCTCTTTTCATCAAATAAACTAAATAAATATTACATTTATTTAATTCCTCACATGTCATTTTCATCTAATCCTAATCCATCTCCTAATTTCTTCATTAGGGATGTGCACATGCCTAATCCTTGATTAGGATGTGTCACATCCTCCAACTTTTGCAAGTTGGCTTCTAATCCTCATTTATCTTCTAATTACTGATTAATTAATCTTAATCAGTACATTGGTCAACTCTCCCCATCCCCCAAGTAATTTTTAATTCCTTTTTATTCCTCCAAGAATCCCCTTTTCCCATGCATCTTCTAGAATCTTTGACTTGTCACATCAAGTCACATGTGACAAACTCCCACCTTTTGGCAACATTGTCTTATCCACTAGATTCTTCCAATCATTGTGAATTTAAAATTCACTTTTATTCACCCAAGATTCTTCTCACTCCCCAACATGCTTGGAAGGTACTTGTCATTCCTCCACCTCATGTACCTTTTGGCCACCTCACTTGCACCTCATCTCCCCTTAGCCACTTCACCATCCACATGTCAAGATGTGAGGGCTTGTGGGTTCTCAACCCAACATAGCCCTTCATGTTGGCCTTGTTGGATGCATCTCAACTGTTGAATTCTCTAGAGAATTCAAATTCTCCTATAAATACCCCCTCCTCAAGGGAATTTTCAAGACTTTGATTTTAAGTAACCTTATGTTGCCAATTTGCATTCTCAAGCACTTACTAACACTTAGCCATTTTACAACTACATGCTGCCAATTTGCATTCTCACTCATTTACTGTCATCTAGCCATTCATTCTAATCATCTTGCATAAGTTGATTTTGCATTTAGTCACTCAAGAAGTCATCTAAGGAGCACACAAAATCATCTCAATCAAGGTCCAACCAAGGAGTCTTCAACAACAAGGAAGGTGAAATCATTTGCATCTTGTTTTATCTACTTTCCTTCTTGTTTCATCACTCTTTAGGCTAATCTTGAAGTGTCCTTAGTCTTTTATCACTTGCATTTTTAAATTATTTTGCATGTTACAGTAGGGTAAAATTCCAAGGTACACATTTCTGGCACGTCCGGTGGGAACCACAAATGGGTTCTTGCATTTAACCTTCCCTTTTGCTAAGAATTTTGCAGGAAAAGGTCGCAGAAAGGTGACAGCGCCCTCTGTTTTACCATAGAAAGACATCAACACCCTCTATTTTACCATAGAAAGGCAGCAACGCCCTTTGCTTTACCGCAAAAAGGCAGCAGTGCCCTCTGCTTTACTGCAGAAAGGCGGCAGTGCCCTCTGCTTTACTACAGAAAGGCGAAAGCACCCTCTTGCCCACTGCAGAAAGGCGATAGTGCCCTATATCTAACAATTTCATTTTCTAATAGTTTTGCTGTAGTTAGGTGTGAACTTAGAGGGTTTTTCTAACACTTTCTTGCAGTGGGTCATACAACTTTCCTTTTTAAGAATTTGATAAAGTTTCCTGCAGAGGGGTGGATACGCCCTTTTATTTTGAAATGATCTTTTCCTCTAACATCTTATTACAGAAAGGCGGAAGCGCCCCCATTTTGCTCCAGAAAGGTGGAAGCACCCCTGTTTTTGCTGTAGAAAGGTGGAAGCGCCCCTATTTTGCTGTAGAAAGGCAGAAGCGCCCCAAAACAACACAATTTGGAAGGTAAAACAGTCATTTTAACTTTGTTTTTGCTCTTGTTTTTTTCCATTTTCAAGTAGTAACCCTTTAACATTGTTTTGGCAAGGATATTGGTGTTTTTTGCTAACATTTTGTAGCATAGTAGGGCATAATTGACCAAGAGCGAAGAAAAAGAAACCTAACATTTGTTTGTAGGGCCATCTATTTGATCAGATTTTCAAAAATTATCCTTGATGTTTTGGAATATAGTCTAATTAGGGGGAATAAACTTCATTGCTTGCTGTGATTGTTTATTCTTGTGTTACCCAAGGGGGCATTAATTTGTACTTTCCCCTTGCACTTTGTGTGAGCCTGGGGAGTAGTTGGAAGTGGTTAGTGTCTTCTTTTTAGTGGGACCTGCTTGGGGATTTCATCACCCCAAGGGACGATTCCAACCATGCGTACCGGTGGGGTATATAAAGGGGGAGAATGAAAGTTGTACCCCAATCTAGTCACGTCATAATTGGCAGAGTGTCGAAGCTAGGATGATACCTAGATAGACCTGAAGAGTTGGTTTGAGCCTTTTAGTAGCTCGCTGGGGTTCCCGACTCATGCTTGTGATGGGCTGGTGTTCATGGTTGTGCCTCCCATACCAAGAGTATATCGAGGACTCCCTAGAAGCCTTGTGCATCCTAGATTAAGACCTTGCCTGGTCATACCCTTAATATTAATCATAGGATTATGCTTGCTTGAAGTGTTTTCTTGTGAAAAATCTGTCAAATCTTTAATACTTTGGCCTTACTTTATCATTTTGCATCCTTGCCATTGCCATTGCCATCAAAACCAAGCTCTGCTTTACCACAAAAAGGTGGAAGCACCCCTAATTCTACTGTAGAAAGGTGGAAGCGCCCCTGATTCTACTGCAGAAAGGTGGAAGCACCTCTGATTCTGCTGCAAAAAGGTGGAAGCGCCCCTGTTCTGCTGTAGAAAGGTAGAAGGGCCCCTATTTTGCTGCAGAAAGGTGGAAGTGCCCCTGATTTTGTTGCAGAAAGGTGGAAGTGCCCCTGTTTTGCTACAAAATGGTGGAAGCACCCCTGTTTTGCTGTAGAAAGCTGACAACGCCCCTGATTTTTACTATAGAGGGGTGGATTCTCCCTCCTAAACACCTGAAATCATCCCATTTGGATCTGTTTAGCCTCTAAACCATCATTTAATCATTCCCAACCATTATCTCATCATCCTAAGCCTCCATCTTGTCACTCTAAGCATCCCAAAACCTCCATTTGATTAGTTTAAACCTCCATCTTATCATTCCAAATATTTTTTTAATCATTCTAAATCTTGGCTCGTGCTTCACAATCATCTTCAATCCACCCTTTCATTCTAATTTCCTCATATTCCATTCAAAATTCCATACCATCACTTAGCAAATGTCATAATCACCAAACACCACTCATAACCAAACTGCCTTAAACTTGTATTACAAAGTGGTTACCCAAATTGACCATAACACTTGAATTTGATTATTATTCTTTAACTTTGACCCCAATCAATTCGCTTCCATCTTGAGGTGAATTCAGTGTTGTAAGTTATTATCCTCAGCCCAATCAATCCATTCCTATCTTAAGGTGGGTTCGGCACCGTAATCATCCTCTTAATCAATCAAACCTCTAGGTCACTAAGGGTAACTTCCTTTGATCAAACTTAAGGTCTCTCTCACATCTTTCATCATCCAATCATACCCATCCAATCATCCAAATCTATCAGAACCAATCATTCTACCCAATCAACCAAATCACATCCGTTCAACCAATGTTGTCCTATTGATCTTTGAAATCTAATCCAATTCAATCAAAATCCAATCTAGCCAATCAAAATCAATCCCATCGCATCATCCAATCATCCTAATATGAGCTTTTGTCCAATCCTGATATAAGCTTGACCAAAATCCTGATTTGAGCTTTAATCCATTCCCATCCAAAATATTTTATCCATCCTCTTTATCCTATCATCATCATGAATCATCATCCTCCATCAATAGTGGTCAAGGGAAACCCTAGTATATCAGCTTGATAACAAGTTCTGCTTGATCAGGGTATACGACCTTGAATCCCTTGTACTATCATTTCCATCCATTCCTTCATTCCATATACCTTTATCCATTCCATCCATTCCATCCATCCTCACCCATCCTCATCTTCCATCCTTCCATTCCCCATGTCCATTCCATCCACTATCCACTGTCCACATATCTGTCCTGTCCATCCATACTATTATATCCATCCCCACATCTCTTGTCCCCTATATCCTCTTGTTCTAATCCATAATCCATGTCCCCCTATCTTAATTCACCACTCCAATATTCTTACCTTAACCCTCCATCCAATCCTAGTCCTCCATCTACTCTTAGTCCTCCATCCAATCCTAGTCCTCCATCTACTCCTAGTCCTCCATCCAATCCCATTCATCCATCTACTCCTAGTCCTCCATTCAATCCTAATCCCCCATCTACTCACAGTCCCACATTCGATCCCATTCCTCCATCTAACCCTCGTCCACCAATCCATAATCCCTCATCTATTTCTACCACCCTAGCCAAGCCAACCATATGTAAGTCTCTCATTTCAGAAGTTCTCCAAGGACTCATGACAAAGAATCCATCCCAAACTCCACAACTTGAAGCCATGGAACCATGCCATCTAGATTCATCATCCACGATCAATAGTGATGAGATCCTTCTTCATACCACACCTATTATTGATGTTACCACCCCTAGTACTGCTCAAACCATTGAAACCATTGAACCTACTAAATCCATTGAACCCCCATCTCCTACTCCAAGAACCACCGAATCCATCAGAGACATCCAATTCCAATCCACTCCCTCTACTCCTAGATCCACCCAAATCCAATCCACTCCTCCCACCCCTAGTAGCACCAAAACCCATTCCAATGAACCTCATGAATCTTCCATCCCTCCATCTTCCCCACTTGAAGAGTCCCAGCAGACTCACATTACCATGCCTCCACAAATGATGAGTCATGCCAAGGGGCCTAATCCGGCTGCTGTCCCTTCCAGATCAAGATCCTACCATCCCATCTAGTCCACCTCAAGATCACAGTCCCCCATCCATTCCATCCCATGATACCCTTGTCATTCAAGCTTCCACTGCTCCATCTCCATCTCCATCGCATGAGCCTACTACCACAAATCTAAATCCTATCATGGCCCCTACTCCCTCTTCTAATGTTGCTATCCCATCATCTCCTTCTCATGATCCCCCATCATCGCCTAAAAATGCTATCCCCACACCGCTTGCATATCCCCTTGGTCCTCTCACATTTCTCCATGGTGGTCTCCTCGCAGAAGAAAAATAAAGCATATACACCAACCCTCCTCTTCCACCTAATAATGAACTCGCATCATTCTTCCATAATAACAAAAATCTGTCACAAGATTGGTCTCAGAAGGAATTATCCAGGGAAAAGGGTTTTAGGCCTTCATGAGCAAGGTATTATAGAGCCCATCAAGCTAAAACATTTTAACTGTCTGCAAGGTCTTGGATGTCTCACTTGATGACTTACCAGGAAATCTAAAATGTTGAACAGCCTCTAGACATCCTCAGCAGGCCTTTTAAAGAAATCATCAACTCTTCCCATCGCTCCACTAGACCATATGCCTGTCCCACTCCTCCTCTATGTGTGCCTCAAACAATTGTCCATATTCCTCCTTCATCACGCTCCATCCATTTGGGTCATACATCCCTCACCCTGCATCTCCCACCTTTCATCTACTCCCATCCATCTTGAGTTCTTATGTCCCTCCACCCACTATGACTACTTTCGGTCCATATATCCCAAGATCACCTTCTCAGTCTTTCATCCATCCAACACCTATCCATCTCATCCATCATAAACATCCCTCTCGCATACCCCATGGTTAGGATCAACAAAGGCACATACCTAAACATCCTCCATCTACACATAATCCCCATACTCCTACCTCCATCACTCCACATCATCCATCTCCTCGCACGCATCCCATTGCTACTAAAAACACTTTGGTTGTTAAAGAAAAAATGCATCAATCTAAACATCCACATGAATTAGAAGCTTCCCATGTCCCCTCTAAAAGACATGTTAAAGCAAAGCAAAATCAAATCCAAAATCCAAATCAAATCTGTAGGCCGCAAAGGCCCACCAAAGAAAACATCAAAACCATGTGGATCCCAAAGAAAACAAATGAAGCCTCCATAAGAACATCCAAAGTCACTAATCCAAAAGCTAATCATACACCCCTTTCATCTCCTAAGTCTGTTTTGGGTCCTTATGTCCCGAAATTCACCATTCCATCTCCTCCATTATCCCCATATTCTCCATCCCTTAATCCTATTATCTTTTCACATCCACCACCACATGTGCCAATGTTGGTCCTGAACACATCTCCCCATCATATCCACCCATCATTCCATCCAGCCCACCCTCTGCAACATCCATCCATTTATCCCATATCTCCCTCTCAAATTCCTCATTCGTCCTCTTTTTGTAATCCATTTATCCTAATAAGGTTGTACCAACATCCAATAGTCACTTCAAACATGGGCTCATAACACCTTGATCCTTATCACATGTCTTCTAAATCTGCTTATCCACTTCCTTATCCTTACCCATCTCCTTACGCATGACATCCAAAAGAGTCACACATATCAAAAAGTCAAAATTAGAAAAAAGAAAAAAGAAAAAATTAAAGAAATAAATCCATCAATAATTGCGACTTGAAACAATGGCCTTAGATAGCCTGGTAGAAACTTTGGAAGAATATAGGCATCATCGTGCATTCCACCGGCTTCCATTCCCCTCCATCCCCTTCCTTCCATCCATCCTCTTCCACCATCCACCTACCTATCCTTCCATCCCTACCATCCTCCATTTATCTCCATCCCTCCATCCTTCTTCCTTGTCCATTCCTTCCTCCATACTGGTTCCTTCCTTCCATCCATACTCTATCCTTCACCGTCCACCATCCCTATCCCTCCATCCACCCCTCTCCTTTATCTTCCCATCACCCATCTTCTATCCCTCATGCCTCCTCATATATGGCATATCTAGAGTAGAGGCATCTGCTTCCTTTGTGACATAGTCCTTGGAACACATCATCTATCACTGTATCCCTTCATCTCCTATCCACCTATCCTTGCATCCCTTCCATCTCCCCATCCATATCTTAGGTATCCATCTATCCCTGCTTGTCCACTGTCCATCTTTCCTTCCCTATCCATCTATCCATTATCCTTTCCATCTCCCATTATCCATTGTCCATCTATCCCTTCATCCTCCCTTCTCCATCTATCCATTCCTTTCCATCCCATTTGTATCTTCCATTATCTATCCCTCCTTTCATCCATCCCTTTTATTCCATCCATCTTTCTTTATCCCTTCATCTCCCTATCCATCTATCCTAGCATCCCTTTCATCCCCCATCCCTATCTCCCTATTCATTTGTCTCTCTCTTCATCCCATCTCATAATCCCTTGTCATTGGTATATGGCTATATGCCTCCCCCCTGAAACCCAATGCCATTTATCTCATTGCCATCACCCCTGCTTCTCTTGCACATCTTTCCAATCCCCTCTCACTTTTCATCACTCATCTATCTATCATATCATAATCCCAAGTCATTTTAATGCTTTGATAACTATCCCATCCCTGAGCTTTATGTGATCGTCATCATCCTATCCAATCCAACAGGTCTATCCTATCTTGTCGTATCGGTCCCATCTTTTTATCCACTTATCCTATCATCATCCATCATCCTTTAGCCATTGTTTTCCTTTGGTCTTGTCGAACTACCTTGCCCCTGCGCTTTCACGTAGGCAAGGTCAATCATTTGATCTGCCCTTGGGGTTCCATCATCGATCTTCATTGTCCACTTTTCCCTTCTATTGTCTATCATCAGTCTTTCTCCTTTTGTCCATCCTATCTTTACCATCCATCACGGTCTCTATCTTGGTAAGTCATCCACCTTTCACCAAACTACGAGGGCTCTGCGCTTTCACGTAGGCAAGGCTAATCTTTGATTGGCCCCCTAGCCCCTAAGTCTTTAGGGTGTGTCAGTCCCATGTTTTGTCTTCCTTGTGTCATGCCATCAAGCTATGCCCTTATCTAGCTGGTTCTTAACAAATGAGATCCACTTGTATCATGAGATCTAATCGATTTTGAACATCCCACATCATAACGATCTTTTAGTTTTGTATCCATCATCTTTAGTCTCAATAGGATGCATCCTTCCTAATAGACCTCATCAATCCCGTCCATCCCCTTGATCCTATGGCAATGGATGTTTGAAATTGATTGTGATATTTTGATACTTTTGGATTTTGTTTATCATTTGAGCTCCCTATCATCACTTGTTAAGGCTGCCATGATCCATCATATTATGGTGTGTTTTGATTGGTCAACATAGGGGCATATCTTGCTCTTTTGTTTGATTGTGTCTTCTTGGTTGTCCCACATAGTACCCACCAAGATCCCTGAGGTCTTGTGTTATGTTGGGGCAGCCTTTTATGCTTGTGGTTATCTCAATACCTTGCCCGACCAAGGTCTTTGCAACTTTGGGGTGTTGGGATAGCCTTCTTGTCTGTTATGTTTGTTTCATGCATTAGACACTAATCCGCCTTGGTTCCACATACCCTGACACTTGGTGTCTTATGCTATAGCAAAAATCAGTGCTCCGCAGATGAAAAATTGCATTAAGATTGCATTTTATTTTCCATTTCATCATCTTGCATGTATCCCCCATCCCTTCATCCTTTTTCACAATCCCCCATCCCTCCATCTTTTTTCCTATCTCTTCGTCCTTTCTCTTACCTCTTGCATTCTTCTTTCCTTGCCCCCACCCCTCGTTGGGTTGGCTTAGCCCACTACCGGGGTGACTCTACCCTCTGACTGGGCGCTCCTGCCCTGGGTGGCCCTGCTCGGCTGTAGCGGGGCAGCTTCAGCCTGCCGCAACGGGGCGGCTCTGCCCTCGGCTAGGGCTGCTCCGCCCTGGCGCAGCGGGGTGGCTCCGCCTCGACTGCAGGCAGGTGGCTCCACCCCTGGCAGCAGTAAGGCGGCTCCACCCTCGGCCGCAGTGGGGCGGCTCCACCCCTAGCTAGGGCGGCTCCGCCCTAGGCCGTGGCGGCGGTGCCCTAGACCGTGGTGGCGGTGCCCTGGACCAGGGCGGCTATGCCCCTACCCCATCGAATTTTGACCCCCAAAATTCATATTTTTACTATCTTTTTCAAAAAAATAATCTCGACCCATTTTCTAATTTTCCTCCGCCCTCAAAACCCACGTGTTGAAATTTTCAAAATTGATTTTTGATTTTTACATCGAAACTTCCAGAGGCCATAACTTTTGACTCGGGTGTCCATTTGAGCTAAAATTTGACAAGTGGTTGCATTATGAGACAATAAGTGGATTCCCTATTAGTTTCTCAGAAAACTGTTGGAACTTGTTTTGGCACATTTTCGGGGTCTCAAACTTTCATCTTGACCGTCAAAATCCCAATTTAGTGTTTTTTTCCAACATTTTGAAAAATTATTTTCACTCATAACTCGAAATGCATATCTCAAATTTGGGATGTTAGTTGGAAATTCATCCTATCTCAATATTGGGTATTTCTTGGACAAAATTTGGACTCCCAAAAGTCTATCCATGAGGTTTCCTAAAATGGCAAAATTTGACAATTTTTAAAAATTGCCAAATTGGGAAAAATCTGACTATCAACACCTTACGCCCTTTAAACCCCGGAACCCGGTGTAGAATCAATCCAATCATATCCTTCAATCATTCTAGTCTTCAATCCAATCCTCATCTGAGCTTTAATCTTATCCCAATCTGAGCTTAACCAAACCCCTAATCTGAGCTTTCATCCAGCTACAGTCCAAATCTTTGGATATCAAAGCAAATCTTAAGATCCTTCTCTCCATCTCACATATCAATATTCTACTCATCTATTCAATCTCGTAAAAATCACCTAATAAAATCCTTGGTCTTGTCCCCAGTCTCATTACCAGCCTAGATCCATCATCATCATCATCCATTAGTATCATTCCCTATCCCTATGGTGTTGTTTTGGGATGTATCATTCCCTCATCAACAACAGTTTCATCATCATCATCGAGAGGTATTCTTCCCTATCCTTTAGTGGTGTTTTGGGATGTATCCTTCCCTCATCAATACCACTCAGTGGGATGTATCCTTCCCCATCCTCGTGTTGTTTCAGGATCCTTAATTCCCTCATTGACAACACTCCATCCATCATCAACCCATTTTGGTTTGTACCTTGACTGAGGCAACATCACCTTTTTTCCTCAAATCCATTTGTGCTTCATCCATCTCCTATCACTTCTCTTACTCTCTTACCCATCACCTTGCATCATCTTCCTCATCTTCCCATGCATCACATCATCTATTTTGAGAGCACACACGTGTTCTCTTCAACTTGCATGTCCTCTCGAGGGGGCATCCTCAATCCCTAATCTTCAACTTCATCCCCATCATCTTTCTTCCTAGTCACTCCTTTGAATAACTGGGGCATCTTTTCCAGTCTAACCATCTTCTTCTGGGTTCTATGTTTTAATATTTTTTGAAATGATGCTACTTTGTAACACCATCTCAAAGAGGGGCAAAATGTAGACATCCAAATTTGGACACTTAATTTATCCAAATTTATCACTTTTCATCTAAACATCCTCTTATCCAAGTTAATTATGTAATATTACTATTATTTAATTAATATTTTTAATTCTGCCAAATCCCTAAGGTATTTAATTAATAATTAAATACCTTACCCTCCTTAATCCTCTTTTCGTCAAATGGAATTAAATAAATATTTGCATTTGTTTAATTCCTCACCTATCATTTCATCTGATGCAATCCATCTCTAATTTCTTCGTGGGGTTATTGCGCAATACCCTAATCTTGATTGGGATGTGTCACATCCTCAACTTTTGCAAGGTTGGCTACAATCCTCATTTTATCTTCTAATTCTTGATTAATTAATCTTAATTAGTACATTGGTCAACTCTCCCCATCCCAAGGAATTTTTTAATTCCTTTTTTACATTCCTCAAGAATCCCTTTTCCCCACATGCATCTTCTAGAATCTTTGACTTGTCACATCCAAGGTCACATGTGATAAACTCCCACCTTTTGAGATGTTGTACTTATCCATGTTCTTTTAATCATTGTGAATTTTAAAATTCACTTTTATTCACCAGATTCTTCTCATAAAGACCCGCTTGGAAGTGCCTTGTCCTTAGATCCCACCTCCGCGCACTCCATACCATGGCCGCTGCACCCATCCACGCGCAGCCGAGATGCTTGGAGAACATGGGTTCTCAACCCACCATAGCCCTTCATTTTGGCCTTGTTGGATGTATCTCAACTGTTGAATTCTCTAGAGAATTCAAATTCTCCTATAAATACCCCCTCCTCAAGGGCATTTTTAAGACTTTAATTTTAAGTAACCTTATGCTGCCAATTTGCATTCTCAAGCACTTACTAACACTTAGCCATTTTACAACTACATGCTGCCAATTTGCATTCTCACTCATTTACTATCATCTAGCCATTCATTCTAATCATCTTGCATAAGTTGATCTTGCATTTAGTCACTCAAGAAGTCATCTAAGGAGCACACAAAATCATCCCAATCAAGGGCCAACCAAGGAGTCTTCAACAGCAAGGAAGGTGAAATCATTTGCATCTTGTTTTATCTACTTTCCTTCTTGTTTCATCACTCTTTAGGCTAATCTTGAAGTGTCCTTAGTCTTTTATCACTTGCATTTTTAAGTTATTTTGCACGTTAGAGTAGGGTAAAATTCTAAGGTACACACAAATGATCAAAAGATTATGGATTTATAGGTGTTTATCTAATTTGTCAAAAATTAGATTCCAAAATTTGACACCTACAATTTGAATTTGAATCATTAAAGTACCACCAAAAAAATATTTTAAAATAGGTCCTAACACATAAAAGGGACCAATTTTCCCATGGGTGAATGGGTCCTAGCCTATATTTTTACGACACTCATAATCCATGGAAATAAAAGTATTAAATGCATTTATTTAATGTTAGTTATCCTATTAGAAAATGGTAAATTAGAAGCTTAATTAAGTCCAATAAGTAAAGGGACCCAATCATAGTGTGAAATTGTAAAGGTATACAATATCCTACACTAGAAGTTTTAGAAATGATAATGAAAAAACTCCTCTTGTCATGCTAGAACCATTTTCCACGTGTATAGAAATTTATGTTCGGGTAAGTGCAGGATAATGATGGGCCAAAAAGTGGCAATATGATGGGTATGTGGCTGACGACTATTTTTTAACCCAAAATTGATGAAATGAAAAGGGTTTTTAAAGGAGATTCTCAGCTTTTCATCGATATAAATTATGCTTTACTTTGAGTTTAATAAGTAATTATTATTCATTTTCTATTCAAATTACAACTAAAGTCTTAATTGATAGGCTGATTGAAAAATATCTA
Source organism: Sequoia sempervirens (assembly GCA_007258455.2). Taxonomy (NCBI): domain Eukaryota; kingdom Viridiplantae; phylum Streptophyta; class Pinopsida; order Cupressales; family Cupressaceae; genus Sequoia; species Sequoia sempervirens. The sequence goes on from VDFB02042901.1 coordinate 18,845, forward strand.
TAGCATTCAAATGGTATCACATTTTTTGAATCCAAAACATACGCCACATTCTATGCTTCACATACTATAGGATTAAAAAAAGAAAATTGAATTTCATGAAGCTTTGACCAAGTTAAGGTGGTTAGACATACGAGTTTTTATATTTTGAAAAAAGTTGTAATAAAAATTCATAATTAATTATTGCCCAGAAAAAATTACAAAAAATATGCATCACATCGGGGCATGGAGTCCTCTACTTATATCTAAGATCATATTAAAAATGATCATTTTATTGTGGTTAGAGATTGGTGGAATGGAGACACCTACTTCTTATTTTTCCTTGAAATTTAAGAATTACTGCTTGCATTGAAATTTCAAATTTTCTCAAATAGTTTTTAAAAACATACCTAGTAGTTTAGAAACTACATTCAATTTGCAACAGATTATATTCTTACACATTTTTTAAATAATATAGATAACTTATTCAAATTTTTATGTCAAGTTGCCTAACTCTGATTTTTTTGAATTTTTTGCCACTTAAGGGCCTGTTTTTTCCATGATGATCCTGCACATACCCATTCTTAGTTTGGGTGATATCTTAAACTCTATATAGTTTCACAATTCACTACAGTCTAGATCTATGTCCCTTAAGAATTATCTTAAGTGTCATAACCGTAATTTGATGCTTAGGAATGAACTCACCATTTAAAAGTGAATTGACATAATCAATTTTGTAGGGACGGGCTAAAGTTGGTCGTCCACTATATAATTAATTAAATAATTTTTTAACTAATTATTTCCTATAATTCACCACCTTTTCAATTTATCATAATTAACTAATTATGATTCATGTTTCTTCCAAGGTTCATTAATTTAACTAATTAAAACTATAGCCCCCATTCAGTAATTATTTTAATCTTGATTGATTAATTAATCCTTCCTAATCGTCATTAGATTTTTTCTCAATTTAATACTCCTCTATATTCTAAAAGTTTCCATGATGTGTGTAACATGCCCATTGTTCTACCCATTGATTTTTACTATGTTTTACCCACAAGTGAACAATTTATATTGTTGGAGCACTTAGGCCTCCACTGCACACTGAATAACCTTCACAACTGAGAGAAGTTACATACACAAAACTATTTCATCAAGAAGATTGAATAAATTGAGATACAATAAATTACATATTGTACATGATTTTTAAAGTTGTGAAAAACACAGACAGATGAAAAAATACCCTACAAGAAAAAATAATTATCCCTATGTTAAAAATTAACACACTAACACCCCCCCTTAAGTGAAAACTTAGGGAGAATTATAATGAAAAAATAAAGATGCAATATGGATCCTAGCTGCACAAACATGTTAGGTGCTAATTTACAACTACAATGCAAAAAAAAGAAGAAATCTCCCACAACCAGAGAAAAGGAGAAAGACCATGTGGGAAAAAGCCCCTCTCCAAAAGAGAGAAAAGAAAAAAAAAATGATGCATGGTGGAGGACTCAATCACACCCCCAAGAACTACATACATCATGTATATACAACCAATGATCCCCCCATAGGAAGGGAAAAGAGAGATATTATATCCCCCCATAATGAAGAAGCTCCTATGCCAATGGTGCATGGATGAAGACAAAAAACTATCTAATGATTGCAAACAATATTTCACCCCTTGGGAAGAAACCAATCCACTGGTGTATGAAGAAACTCCAAACCAAGAGATGAGGAAGGAAGTTTCAAGAAGTATGAAGCCTTTGTGGGCTGCTCAAATGGCTCCATGTTGATGTCGAATGATACCATAATCAAATTAAGATCTAATGAAGACTTAAAAACATCAACCTCCAAAGAAAATAATTCCTTTTAATGCTACTCAAGATACTCCAACTCATTGCCAAACTATGACAAAAGAAGAGAAGAAGAAGAAAGAACAAGAGGGTATGAAGGTTCCCTCATCACACCCGATGTAGTTAAATAAAATCCTTCAAAGAGGAGATAAATATCATCAATGATTTCTTTCAAATCATGAATGTGAGACTACACAAACAAGAATAATAAGTATGCAAGATAAGAATCCTAATGAGGTGGATCTGGAAAATAATATGCATCTTGTTGATCAAGATCATGGAAGGTAGCAACTAATGAATGTGAAGGCTCAACAAGTATCTTTGTAGGAGGAGTGGAAACCTCATCATCCTCATCATCAAGATGTGCTAGGTTGTTCCAAAGAACCAAATTCCTATAGTGTATCAAAGTCATATGGTATATTATCTAAATCATCAAGAGGTACAAGATAATCTGAAGCATGATCATTTGGGAAGGGCAACATGAAGATCAATCACTCCAAAAAAAATTATCCCTTTTGGAATTCCAAACAAACTTCTTGCTCCAAGAAGTACCAATTTGAGGAACATGACCATATAGGTATGGAAAAATATGAAGCCATCACAAATGCTTCAAGATACCATCTCTCCATTGTGTATAGTTCCCCCTTTTCAAGATGATTAGAGAAGGGTGAAATAAAAAACCCATAATGACAAGATAATTCTTTGAATTTACAAAGATGTGAAACCTTCAAATCAGAAAAAAAAAAGGTGGATTTACCTTGTTGCAAAACTTCCATGTGAATCACCAAGAGCACACAAGCAGACCACACTGCTCACAAATCTTGCAACAACTTCACAATAAAAGGAAACTGGTGGAAAATTTAAGGCACAAAGAATCTCTCCACAGAATGAATGTGGGATAAATGTCTAGAAGAAATGCTCAAATCACTAGTATGGGCCCACCTACAAATCTTAGAGAAAATATTTGATTGCAAACTTTATAATTATAAAGTTTGAAAAATTGTTTCACTAGAGCCAAGAATCAAAACGAAACGTGCCTATACAAGAGGAAATTTCAGCCACCAACAAATCGCAGTGGAGAGAGATCAATCACATAGAAAAAATGTTGTAGGGGTCTCTTTAGCAAAAATTGCACCCTCCATAGAGGAAAACGTGCCCTCCAAAAAACTGCTTCTTCAAAAAAGTTGATTCCAAGTTGGAAATAGGGAGTAGATCAACAATGAGCCAAAACCAAAAGGTGGTTCTGTACTAAGCAGAAACTGTGAAGTGGTTCTTCAACACACAAAAGCCTGAACCAAAGAATGGTTCCACACTGCAAAAAATCATGCCTCCAATCGTCCTTTCTTCATAGTAGAACCTAGCTAGCAATCATTAGTATGATGCCAAAAGAATCAATTTCTCCAAAGACAAATTGGAATATAGCTTCTGCTATGAGCCAACCCTTTCAAAAATCCAAACAACAAAAACATGCCCTCTTTCAATTGCAAAAGTCAGATACAATGGACTAGCAGGGATGGAGCGGCCAACAAATTAAAGAAATTGTAGCTTCTGAGAAAAAAAAACCTCCTTAAGGATGGAAATCACAAGCTTCAATAACCAAAAAGATGCCTCCTTAGCAAGAATTATGCATCTCCTTGGCAGTCTGGTGCATTCCTTTTAGGGAAGTGGTTTGTAGATGAAACTCATGTCTCTCTTTAGAAATCATACTTTGAAAATCTCTCTGTGCACAAACTGCTATTCCTCCAATGCCAAAAATTGGGCCCTCTCAGTAACAATGAATTTAAAGTAAGTAGTGTGAGGATTTCAATGCATCCAATGTCTCATAGCTAGGAAAAAAAATGTCCCTTCTAGAACAACTCAAACAGTCTCCAGAGAATGGAAAAATGTGCTTTTGTGATTTGTAGAATGTGATGCTCACCAAGGAGAGATCATGGTGTCAAAGACACCCTACATGATCTCTGTGAAGAAAAGGTGATTTCAAAAAAACCTTGATGAAAACTCTCAAATGAAAGAGGTCACAAGATGGGAAAGCTCTGATACCATGTTGGAGCACCCAATCCTCCACTACACACTGAATAACCTTCATGACTGAGAGAAGTTACACGCACAAAACTATTTCATCAAGAAGAGTGAATAAATTGAGATACAATAAATTACATATTATATAGGCTTTTTAAAGCCATGAAAAACACAGATAGGTGAAAAACTACTCTACGGGAAAAACTAATTATCCTTATGTTAAAACTTAACACACTAACATATATTGCTAACATTTAGGATTTTTTTTTTCTTTTCTAATAGAATAACAAGATACACATTTCAAAAATTATCATTTCAAACTTTCCCATTGCATTACTGTTGTTAATCAGATTGCACCCGAATGCTTGAATATTGAAATTTAGTATCTGTTGAAACATTGGAACTACTTCCAGGCTGTGGGTATCCTATCAGGAATTAGACCTCTAGATTCTACACTGGTTCCTATTTAATTTTTTGGTTAATAACTAAGTGATTTTTTGGAAAAGGGAGAAAGACTAAGTCTAAATTCTGAACTATGAAACTTTAACTATGGTGATGCACCAAAGAATTCAATATGCAGACTTGAATCACAGAATAATTACTCACTATTTTCATTCGCACAACTAGATCTGGAAGCTTAAACACTTGAATGTTTTGAACAAAGGATTTTAAAGAAACAATCATAGAACGAAATATGATTCCCACAACTAGACTGTTCAATTATTGATTAGCACAGTGTTTAACCAGCTGACTTAAACTTGGATGCATACAAAACTCATTAAGGAGATAGAAATATTTAAAGGTTTCATAAATTGCAAACAAAATAATCTCTTTGATCAATCCCACATGACAATGATGCTTGAAACTTGAAGAAAAATTCTAAAATACTGAAACTTAAAGGAATCTTCTGCAACAACACAATTTGAACCTATAAAAAACACTACTGTATTAATCTGTAAATAAATGTTGAGTTATAAGATGATTCGCTTTGCAGAGTGCAAAGGTTGAAAAACAAGAATTGAATTGAAAAAGATAAACTTTTTCAATATATACAATATGAAAGCACTCCAAAGTGCATGAATAAGCAACTGAAAGTGATCTGAAAGTGAAAAGATGATAATCCCAAAGTGAAATCTAAGCACAAGTGAAAATCCCTGAAAAAGTGGTTCAAACTCATGCAAGAATGAGTGTAGTCAAACTCAAAGTGGTAGTCATAAAGCATGTAATCAATCTGCAACTCGAACTGGACTGAAATCCCTAAAAAAAGTGGGCTAAAGCATGCAAAAACTACTTCATTTGTATCGATCCACCTATGCACACTTTAAAGTCCATCTTTCTTATTTAAGTCTTCAGTTGACAATCTGATGTAGAACTGAAGTAAAAGATGACTTAGCTTTACATAATATTCTTATTTGCATTCTAGATGATAAATTAATTAAATGATTTATCTCATCATTTATTTAATCCATTTACATTATTTATGCAAATAAGAATAAAAAGAATAAAGCTAATTTACTTTATTATGCCTCATGATCTTCAAGCTTAATAATGTATTTCACACTTTTCACTAAGAAACCACCATGTTATTAACCAAAAAATTAAATAGGAACCAACCTAGAATCTGGAGGTCTAATTCCTTATAGGATACCCACAGCCTGGAATTAGTTCAAATGTTTCAATAGATTGTTGAATTTCAATATTCAAGCATTCAGGTGCAATCTGATTGACAACAATTTTTGGCACACCTGGTGGGATTCTGAATCACTTTTCAGAGCAAAGTTTTTACAGTTCATGTTGTTGTTTGGTATATACAGTAGTTTATTCCAGCCTTTTAGAGGATTATTTTCATATACCTGGCGACTCTGTTTCTCAATTTTTAGCAAATCAAGTGTACACAACTTATGAGAAAAATTCAGACACGAAGTTCTTCTTCATTTGAGTATTTGCAGCTGTCTTCACCAAAGAGAGTAGGGAGGATAGCCAAGCGAACATCTGGTAAATCTTCAAGAAAGTGATCAATTTCTCTGATTAAAAGAGCAGAACCATTAGTTTACATATCAAGAAGGAGAGGTAGATCGTTAACAAGGCAGCCAAGTTCTTTCTCAACTTCACCGAGTTACAGAGTATCGGTTCAGCCTATACTAATTATACAAGCTGCAAATTTTAGAATAGTAGCTGCTCCGATGGCTAGAGCACATGCTTTTGTTCCATTTGACAGGGGCAGCCCATTGGATCTAGCTCTGCACAATGATATATTAGTAGCAGCACTCAAAATTCTTCCTTTCTTTACTGGTGAAGATTAGACTATGCCCATTGAGCATATTAGAGACGTAGCCTTACTATGTGGAGTTCACCATGTGATTTAGGAGAACGTAGCTTTGAGGTTGTTAGCAACATAATTCAAGGGGAAATCATCTTAGGGGTTTCATGGCTTACCAGTTCATAGTGTCCCAACATGGGATGACTTAGGAGACAAGCTAACAAAACAATTTTCAAATAAGTCCGATCATTTATCTCTAGTCGAGCAAATGACTACTATAAAGAGAGCTCCACAAGAACAAATGATGGACTTCAATTTCAAACTTCAAAGGACATGGAATCGAATTCCAGTGACAGTAAGGCCAACTCCTGACCACACTTTTTTGTATTTTCTTAATAGATATTTACATAGTGATATTGCCTTAATGATACAGTCAATGGGTGGGTTAACATTACCAGCATCATATGACATTGGCATTAGAGCTGAAAACAACCTTATACAGGCTAGTAAACTTGCCCCAAGACCCCCTATGGCAATTTTTCTAGAGGTATAGCCATATATGCCCATTCATTTACCTCCAATAGCCACTATACCTATTGTGCCAGCCTTACATTTCCAAGCAGTAGTACAAAATAATGTTGTTCCAACAAATTCTGATTTGCAAGGTCTAAAAGATACTCAACAATAGCTAATAAATGACCAACAACAAATGGCCAAGTTACTACAAACTATGAGCAACAACTTGGTAAGTCTCAAAAACTAACAAGGTCAAATTTTTAGGCCTAATCAATCATCCTTTCAGGAAAATAGGTCAGCTTATCAAGTTGATTACCAGGGACAGAAAAGAATTTTAACTTTAGGCTTAATCAACCATTTAACCCAGCTTCTACTAGCTCTTCAAAAGAGCTGATGCCAATACAGAACAACTTAGCACAGGATTATGTTTGGTGCTATCCCTGCAACCAGCCTCATAATCAGGCTACTTGCATGAATGGGGTGATTAATCAAGCACTCATGGTGCAAAATAGTTATGCTTCTTCTGAACAGACAATGAAGGAGGACAATAACTAGCAAGGTGAACAAACACAGCAAAGTGACCTTGACGTTGCCATGATGAATTGGCAAGGAAGTGAATTTTGTGGAGTTAATCATGTGCAAAGTCAAGTTTAGTCAGCCACTTCTATTGCAGCCAATACGAGGGCCAAAAAGAAAGCATTTGATTTGAGACAACAAGTTGTTCCTGATAAACAACAAGCAAAGAAAGATAAACAACCTACTGTTCAATAGAAAAATCAAGATTTTATAGCCCAAGAGGGGCAGTTTCAGCCTCCAATAGCTCAAAATATTCATATTTTACCAAGATAGTAGGCTAGGCCATCAAAGGAGTAGCCTAAAGTTCAGTTCCAGCCTCAAGTAGCTCAAATAGATGCTACTGTTCAAAAGGTACAGTCAAAGGTTGGTGTTTCTTCATTCAATATTGTTGAACATATGAAAAAGACAACTATTGGCATTACCATGATAGATGCATTATGCTTGCCTGAGAAAAAAGAAAGTTTGCAAGAGGCTTTGGTTAAGATATCAATTTCTGACGAAGCAAATGTTGAACAACCAAGAGTTCTTGCGAACAGTTCAGATCAAAAGCAAGGATAGCTGGCTAAAGAGGTAAAACCACCCCTTTTTATGTCAACTTGATAATTGCATAACTACATGATTGACAGTGGAGCAAGTAGCTTAATCATACCTAAACAACTAGTAGACAAGTTAGGACTTGAGTATGAACCATTATGAAAAGGGGTAGTTCAGTTGGATGGTACAACTGTTAAGTCTGTAGGAGTTATTAAAAGTTTGTCTCTTACATTGCACGCCTATCCCAACTTTCAAATTGCACAGGACATATACGTCATTGATCTTCCACCCTATTTTTCCATTTGTCTATCTAGAGACTTCACTACAAAATTAGGTGGTTATTTGTCATCAGACTGGTCACACATGTTCTTTAGGACCAAGTATAGTACTAGAGTCATGATTAAATCAAAATTATTAGCTAAATACCATATTGAACCTTATGTTCTAAATCCCATAAACGTAAATCTAGCTTTCCATGATCAGGAGGATCAATCTGTGACCCTCGACCCTATTGTACCTATAGAAGGCATACCAAACATAAATCTAGATGAGTGGGTAGTCGAGAATCATGAGGTTGATCCATTCAATCTCATAGACGAAGTAGGTTTGGGCATTTATATGATTCGAGAACCTGATGCAACTATTCCAAATCTGGTCAAGGAAGAAAAATAGCAAGTATAGTAGATTGATCAGCTTTGGAAGCTATTTTTTGACAATTCTAGGAGTAGAATTGATGTTGGTGGAGGAGTTGTTCTGATTTCACTTGAAGGAGGCAATTATTAATTAGCTTTTAGATTTGCTTTCAACTGTTCTAACAATGTTGCTAAATATGAAACATTAATACATGGCTTAGAATGGGCTAGAAAAAGGAAGATTAAATGCTTACAGGTATTTGGTGATTTATAATTAATAGCAAATCAAGTCAGAAATCTGAATTTAACAAAGAATGATTTGTTGAAATTGTACAAACATTGCTTTTGCGACTTAATTGATGTGTTTGATGCATTTAATCTATAATCAGTACCTAGACTTCAGAATAAACAAGCTGATAAACTTGTTGCTCTAGGGTCATAGTTTGACATTCCGTCTGAAATTCATAGAGTGGAGGTACAACAGTACGTGAAGGTAGTTGTCAGACCTTCGGTACCTGATAATAATATAAGCTGGCAAATTTTTGACAGCGATGAACAGATATGCCATTTTCTGCTGGAGGAGGTAGATTTTTCTACTGAAAACTAGCGCAAGTTTGATTAGCAATATGGTGATCAAATCATGCAATTAAAGTCTAATAAACTGCCAAAAGGTTTGGTGACTCTTGAGTCAATTTTTAACACTGATGACCAGGTTAGAAAAGACAAATCATGTATGACAGTGAAGTAGGAGTATTAAGAGTCAATATAGATTTTCAAAGACAAGCTGCTTAAGCTTGGTAAAGTCTGTACAAAGGTAGAACAACAAGCCTTTATTTTGCTTTTTCAAGAATTCAGTGATATATTTGCTTGGCAGTATGGAGGTTTGAAAGGTTTTAACCCTGAGTTAGCTCAGCATACAATTGAGCTCGAGCCCAATGCAAAACTGGTAAGACAGAAGCAGAGACCCCTGAATCTGAAGTTGGAACTTCTGATGAAAATAGACTTAAACAAGCTGATTGAAGGTAGCATAATATTTCCAATTAAGCACACTTCTTGGGTGTCAAATTTGGTGCATGTCAGAAAAAAGAGTGGAGAGATAAGGCTGTGCGTTGACTTTAGTGATCTAAACAGAGTTTCACTCAAAGATCACTACCCACTGCCTTCAATGGAGCAAATATTATAGGTTGTTTTAGGATCAGAAAGGTTTTCATTGCTGGATGGGTATTCAAGTTATAACCAAATCTTGGTTAAGGAGGATGATCAGTATAAGATGACCTTTACCACCAAGTGGGGTACTATGGCTTACAGGAAGATGTCGTTTGAACTGTTAAACACAGGAGCCACCTTTCAAAGAGCGATGGACATGGCTCTTCAAGGTTTGATAAATAAGTTTGTTCTTGTTTACCTAGATGATATTACTATTTTCTCACGTAATGCTGATGATCATGTCAGTCATCTTAGACAAATATTTGAGAGGTATAGAGAATATGGAATCTCATTAAATCTAAAGAAGAGTATTTTTTTTGTACATGAAGGTAAGCTTCTAGGTTATATTGTTTCAAAAGATGGCATTTCTATTGACCCAGAACATAGTGCAACCATTTTGGGTTTACCGCTCACAAAAAGGGTTTGTAGTGCTTCCTGGGAAGAATAAAATTAGTGAGGAGGTTCATAGCTAATGTTGTAGCATTATTACAATCATTGATAGCCATGTTGAAGAAAAATATTCAATTCAGCTAGTCAAAAGAAGGTAAAAATAGTTTTGAGCAGATTAAAGAGGCACTTGTAGTAGCCCCTACTCTTATAAATCCTGATTTTGATAAAGATTTCATACTGTATGCATTCGAAGGAGTGGATACCATCTCCATAATGCTCTGTTAGCAAAGTAATTAAGGTATGGAGCAGCCCATAGCTTTCTTTAGTCAAATCTTGCATGACTATGAAACAAGATATTCATTCGTTGAGAAGCATGTATTTATTGTAGTAAGAAGTCTGAAAAAATTTAGACATATGCTATCTAATAATAAGATAAATCTGCTAGTAGCTCACCCAACAATCAAGAAATTTTTGTTGAATAAAGATATTAATGATAAGCGAGCAGGCTAGATAACCAAAGTCATGGAATATGACATCAGCATAAAGATTACCAAGCTTGTTCAAGGTAAAGGATTGTGCAAACAGCTTGTAGAAAATGAAGAAAACAGTGGTGAAGAGGTTGCTATAGTTCTGAATAATGAAGATGAACCTACTATTTTAGCTATTCCAGTTGATTGGATCCATCATATGATCCATTACTTGCATACTGGAGATTTTCTAGAAGGTTTAGACAAGTCTAAACGAAGGTATTATAGATTGCAGGCAATTCCTTATGCAGTAATAAATGATGTTTTATATAAAAAGGACTTCAATGGAGTACTCCTCAGATGTATTAACCTAGATAAAATTGAAAGAATTCTGGAGGAATTCCATGATGGACTTGCTGAAGGTCACTTTGCACCTTATACTATAGCTTTGAAGATTATGAGGGCAGGCTAGTATTGGCCAGACCTTTTCAAGGATGCTTATGCTTATGTCAGAAAATGTGCTAAATGTTCACTATTTATAGGCAAACAAAAGCTAGCAGCTCTGCCCTTGAATCCAATTTAGGTCGAGCAGTCATTTAGAAAGTGGGGACTTAACTTTATCGGTCCTATTAACCCACCATCAAGTGTAGGTCACAAGTGGATCTTGACACTTGTGGTTACTTCAAAGTAGACTGAAACTTGATTTTCTAAAGATTGAATGAAATATCCCGGTCCCTAAATTTTATCAAAACTGATTTCTAAGGTTTGGTACACCTGATTCAATTATTTCTAATAATGCTTTGGATTTTTTTGGTTTAAGAGTTTCAGATTGGTTAGTAAAGAATAATATTTATTTGAACACTTCATCCAATTATTACCCCCAGGGTAATGGAAAAGCTGAATCAACAAATAAGAATCTGATTAAGATCATTAAAAAGACAAGGGGTGATCCCATAGCTAGTGGTTTACAATATTTGTGGCGGACACTCAAATTATTATTTTAACTAAAATATTCACATTAGGACACCCTATAAGCGGCTAAAGCTGAGGAATTTGAGATGGTGCAAACTGGAGTCTCATCAAGTGCATGCGTAGATTCTAAAATATTTTTTTTTCAAAATTTTTGGAATCAAGTGCACTCTTTTCCATCTCCACAGAAATAGATTTTTTGAAAACAACATTTTAAAAGAGTGGCCTTTCTTGTATAATGCATAACTTTTTTTCCATGAAGGATAAAATTCTAATTATTTCAAATTTAGATTTGTAACTTTGCGTGTCCCAGTGCTTCCACTTGGTTAGATGGTTTTATTGAATATTTTTCCTTAATCAAGTTTCAAAGTCAAGCAATTACTAATTCGGACACAACGTATAGCGTGTAACTTTTGTATATGTCAAAATTTTATTTATTTTTTTGTTGGATCAAGGACTTCAATATCTACCGTTGCACTCATATTTTCAAAAAAATTTGATAATCTTCTATTTTTCCACATGTGAAGAACAAAGAAATTCATTTTCGATGAAAAACCTATGTTTAATAAAACTTAAAAAACAAATACATAGCAAAACCAAAACATATTAAAATTATATTCATTGGATAGCTTGTTCTAAGGAATACCATAATCATTTTAAATAAATTTTAAATGAATTCATTTGATCCCCAAAATCCAAATCAAAAGTGATTTTTTATCAGCATTTTGATAGGTGTAAAGGAGACACATTTATAGGTATGGTTTAAAACTAGCGAGGTTCTATCAAGGGGTTTGATCACAAAAGTGATTTGATCGACCACCTCTTCAATTAAGAATCTTAAAATGGAACTTTTAAGGCTTAAATCATTATATTTTTCTAAGTATGTGATTTTAGCTAAGTCGTTCTCGGGGAATTGTAAAACCACTATCACCCACAATTGAAGATAATAAGAGGTCATGGCATGATAAGCTTAAATTAGCCCTTTGGGCTGATAGAGTTACACCAAAACGGTCAACAATTTTTTCACCATATGTTTTGGTTTATGGTAAAGAGGCCAAGCTGCCTATATCAATAGAATTCCCAACTCTGAGGTACATAAAGGAACTAGAGTTACTTGAAGAGTAGCCAATGTAAGTTAGGCTTGCTGAGTTAATAGAGTTGGATGAGACTAGGAAAAAATCATTCAGAAAGCTTCAGATTCATCATTCTCAGATGGAAAAGACATTCGACAAAAAGGCAGTTGCACGAATCTTCAATGAAGGTGATTTAGTTTTCAAGTGGGATGAGCTCAAGAGTAGACTTGGTAAACATACGAATTTTGACGCCATGTGGGATGGCCCGTATGTTATTATAGAAAAGAAAGAACACAATGCATTTCAGCTTTCAAAGCTAGATGGTGAAGTGCTACCAATCCCTGTCAACAAGATTCATTTGAAACAGTGTTATTAAGCTTCAGGATTTTAGCTGTACATAGAAGAATAATTTTTAGTTTCAGTATACTTTCAATAAGTGCCTGCTGGCACATTTCATTTTAGTATTGTTTTGTTTTCAATAAGTGTAGTTGCTACACCTGGTTTTTCAGATTCTGTCTTCAACAGAATCGCAGTAGTTTCTTTCAAGTTTGCATTTTTGAAGCTGAGTTATAGTTTTCTGAATTAAAATAGAACAGAACATGGACCCCATGCCCAATGGATATGCTGGTCTATTATGTTTAGCAGGCAAACACTCCGCAGAGGTCACCAATTTGTTACCTATTTTTCACTCCAAGCTCAAACAGGTAGAGCTAGATGAAGTTCATCATTTATAGGTATAGAAAATTTTTATGCCTTGCTGATTAAATGTTCATTGATCATCATTGAGATCATCTTACATATGAATCATAGTTTTATTGTCCAAACATTTAAAACATAAAATTGAGAAAATTTGCATAAGTGATGCTTTTATTCATTTTGTAAAAATGTTGAATCTCGCACAAGCTGCGAGAGTAACTAAGTTTGTTTCTGACAATCAAAAGATGAATACAAAATTTAAATGCACAAGCTACACAACTGAAAATAACATAAGGGTAAAGGAGAGAAGAAATTCATCATTTCCTGTAATGATGAATTACTTTCGTTGGTGCTTCCATCCGTCGTGCCTCCAAGCAGCTGTAGCCTCGCTTCATTGCTCCATGAACCTACAAAATCATTAAGAAAATGGTATTAGAGTTATACTCTAAGAAAATGGTGAATTACTTTCTGCCTTACGCCTATGCTACAGGCAGGAATGTAATTTGTATTAAACCAAGCATTCATCAGATAATTTCAAAAAATCAAGAGGAAAGACATAATTAAATGGAAGCTTTTAGCTTCTTTTATTTTTTGCTAACATGTTTGTTTCAGTGTGCAGGAACAGGTTCATCATGTTCAAGATCATGTCATCAGATATGTGGAGTAAAACGGGCTCCCACAAGGGTTGAGCTCGGCATATCAAAAGGATATACAACTTTGGTTATAAACAATAATATCACAACCATAGCATGAATCACTACAATAGTTCAAAAGATGCTATGAATTGGAAATTATGAGAGAGTGAAAGTTGTGCAAGATTAAAAAAATACTGTCACTGTGTTTATGAATTGGAGAGACATTGTCACTGTTGAAAATATTAAGCAATACACTCACAGTCAAAGGATGCCAGCTTTAAGAAAATTTCGAGTTCAAGAGACAGCAGGGAAAAACCTTTCATGTTCATTAGCCCAGAATACAATTAAGTGAAGGCAAAGTCTTTACTTTGAAAGGTACAGATTTGAGTAGCAACTATCATTAAATAAACAACATATTGCTATACATCAGAAGATACTCAAAGGATGTCACAAGATAGTGTACAAAAGCTTTCATCTTCTCCAAGGATCATACGCTGAAGCACAATAACAAGCAAAGAGCATAAATACAACAGTGAACAAGGCCAATGAACAACTGGAAATAATTCATAAAATTCCTCATTTCTATTTTTCAGTCAGAGTGAGCTTTGAAGGATCAAGTAACAATAGTTTATGAATTGAATGAAAAAGTATTCTAAGGTGAGAGATTATCACAGACTTAAAAGGCTTGCATTAACAATCTTTTAATGGAGCAAATTCATCTACAGGACAACATTTTACAGTTCAGGTTAAAAAGACATAACAAAAGTATCTATACCAGCATAAAGCATTAAGTGAGTAGTCAAAAGTTGAAGAGTATACAAAAATTTCTATGCAAGTTTCTTTTCTGATGATAGTTCCACACGAGTTAGATGCAAGGAGTGGCGAAAATGATGTATTTTTCTTGGAGTAATCCATCATTTTGATTATGTACACTGTATAAGAATGAATGACCATAGTCAATAATTAAAAGGAGAGCTTACACAGGATAGTGAGATGTTGTCCAGTTACAAATTTATCTCAGCCAGAATGATTTTGAAAGTATTTATACAAGTCATATCATGCTACAGGAGCTTTCAATAAAACATTTATACTGTGCAATAAAAGATGGGAGGTAACTATGGCAGTCTCAGATACTGATTGTAATTTAAGATGCTTTTATTTCAAGGTAGTTGTGATGCAGCCAATGCCGAATTGCCTCAACTGGAAATTCATTAAACATGTGATGCTTAGAGTGGAAACATATATGCAAAGAAAGCAACAGAATATCAAAGGAAAAGAGTAGTGATTTATTGTCACCCATATGAGGGTTTGTTCTAAAAGGTTTAAAGAGCAAATACTTCAAATACCCAGATGAGGATAACTCACAGCCACAACCAATAATGTTAAACAACATATAGAAATTTTTGTGGCCTGGTGTGTTCTATCAACTCGTTTTATACAAGAGAAGGTTTCCAAGAAGCTTGTATTTCAATAGATAAATGAAATTAAAAAACAAAACTTACTATCATGCGCCTAGAGGAAAGTTAACAAAACCCATGAATGATCTCTTTTTGTGTTTTAGAATGCATAAGCCAAGCTCTCACAGGAACCATGAAAGATACAGAGGAAGAGCACAAAGACAATGGAGTTAAAATGCAGAAGATCCATTATGGCCACGGCTAAGAGGCCCAAAGAATGTTTAAAACAAAGACAAATGTTCAAATCTATGGTAAAACGACTTACCTTGCAAAGAAATTCTCAGAGAAGTCTTCAAAAGAGCATCACGCATGAAGAAATCAGCCTGCACTTAGCAAAATGTGTTTTTTCCAATTCAGAAATAGCAAAGCATGATTAAATTTTGAGCCTTAGCATCAAAAAGCTCTCAGAAAACCCTGCTCATGGTGGCTGACTTCCTCCAGAAGTTTCTCTAAGTCAAATGCAAAAGAGTGATATTGACTTTTAGGGTTCGATGGTGTTTTGTTCATTCACCCTAATTCCTCTTTGCATTTTTGTGAATGATTTTCAATAATCATTGTGTTTTATTCTCTCCGTGGCCATGAATTTTAAGTCATTGTTCCTAGCAAGGTGGTCGACATAATTAGTTGATAAATTTATGCCAAGTATTGTCAAATGGTGGTTTCTTAGTGAAAAGTGTGAAATACATTATTAAGCTTGAAGATCATGAGGCGTAATAAAGTAAATTAGCTTTATTCTTTTTATTCTTATTTGCATAAATAATCTAAATGGATTAAATAAATGGATAAATCATTTAATTAATTTATCATCTAGAATGCAAATAAGAATATTATGTAAAGCTAAGTCATCTTTTACTTCAGCTCTACATCAGATTGTCAACTGAAGACTTAAATGAGAAAGATGGACTTTAAAGTGTGCATGGTCAGATTTATACAAACGAGGTGGTTTTTGCGTGCTTTAGCCCACTTTTTTTAGGGATTTCAGTCTAGTTCGAGTTGCAAATCGATTACATGCTTTATGACTGCCACTTCGAGTTTGAGTTCACTCATTCTTGCATGAGTTTGAACCACTTTTTCAGGGATTTTCACTTGTGCTCGGATTTCACTTTGGTATTATCATCTTTTCACTTTTAGATCACTTTTAGTTGCTTATTCACGTACTTTGGAGTGCTTTCATATTGTATATATTGAAATTTTTTATCTTTTTCAATTCAGTTCTTGTTTTTCAGCCTTTGCACTCTGCAAAGCGAATCATCTTGTAACTCATCATTTATTTATAGATTAATACAATCATGTTTTTTATAGGTTCAAATTGTGTTGTTGCAGAAGATTCCTTTAAGTTTCAGTATTTTAGAATTCGCCTTCAAGTTTCAAGCATCATTGTCATGTGGGATTGATTGAAGTGATTATTTTGTTTGCAATTTATGAAACCTTTAAATATTTCTATCTCCTTAATGAGTTTTGTATGCATCCAAGTTTAAGTCCACTGGTTAAACATTGTGCTAATCAATAATTGAACAATCTAGTTGTGGGAATCATATTTTCCTTCTATGATTGTTTCTTTAAAAGCCTTTGTTTAAAACATTCAAGTACTTCCAGATCTAGTTGTGTCTGGAAAACATGGCAATTTTTTCTCGTGGACTCAAGTCCGTATATTAAATTCCTTTGGTGCATCAAATTAAGCAAAGTTTCTGGCATTTAAACCTTGCACCTACCTTTTCTCCCTTTTCCAACAAATCACTCAGTTATTAACCAAAAAATTAAATAGGCACCAGCCTAGAATCTGGAGGTCTAATTCCTTATAGGATACCCATAGCCTGGAATTAGTTCCAATGTTTCAACAGATTGCTGAATTTCAATATTCAAGCATTCGAGTGCAATTTGATTGACAACAATTACAAAGAAACATTTCAATATTCGAAGTAATGAATTCACATTACATAATTTTATGAAATTTTTTATTTACAATTTCTCAATAAGAATAGAGATACATGTTTACATTCATGGCTTCCATGAACTCAATGATCATATAGATATACAAATAGAATGTACAATGATCTAGATGTCCCCAATATTAGTGTATACTTCCTAGATGTTCCCATTATTGGTGCATACATTCTAGGTGTGCCCAAACTAGTTCTTATATCCTCAAATCCTAGTTGCCATCTATATTAGGAAGAGCATCACTCAAGCACTTTTTTCACCAACCATGGAATTACTATAGTCCCCCACATATCTACCTCATTGGTAAGATGGCCCCACCCTTTGATAAAGTGATTGGTTTGGTAACCTCATACTACTGGCCTTCCTAAGCATAGTGTTGTTTCCTACATATCTAGAGCTACCATACATTGAATACAACCTACATGTATGATATCACTGCCTAGTATTTCATCCTAGATTAGAGTGATTTGGCATTGTAAATAGTGGCTACTTACACTACTTTGGCCAAAGAATTCAACACCTAGTACTTCAAGTGTAGGTCATATGTTCACCCACCCTTGGTATTAACCATTCACAATCATAACATACATTCAATCTAAGGTGATGACATAATAAATTTTCTAAGTAGGTTACTCTATTTCCCATGGATTATTCTAACCCCAAGAATAACAAAGTTATAACAAACAAACTAACTAGGTTATACCCTTTCCCATGGAGTATTCTGACCCCAAGAATAACCAAGCTAACCATACATGCACACATATTAAGTGACCAACTAGGTTACTCCCTTTCCCATTGATTATTATAACCCCAAGCATGACCAAGCTAACCACCCATGTTCAAAAATGGCATTTCCATTAAAATACTACAAGATAGAAACATATGCCACATTTCACTTTTCATGCAACATTCATATAGTCTTGACTAACTAAGTATAGTTCTAATAGCAATTTAACCACACAAATTTCAATATAGTATATATATGTATTCAAAATAAAATAGTTTCACCAAATCAAGACTCTACCAAGAATCAGACATGATTATCCCAAACTAGTAAATAAACCAATTTCATAAAAGCAAGCTTATCGTACATTCAAAATCATCTTTCCACAAACTATGACATTTAAATAACATATCAACATAAAGAGATTAGAGAAATAGAAATTAGCATTCTTGGAAATTATAGCTCCAACTAGTATTACTACTTTCCAAGCTCAACCTCCATAATCATGCTTACTACTAATTATAAGCTCAACCTATCTCCAAAATCTAGCTTTTTCACAAAGAACACTTGACAATTTCAAATTAACAAACAACTCTCTTTTTCACAAAAGCTCTAAAAAAAACACTTGCATGGAAAACTACAATAGAATAATGGATAAAGAAATTAGAATGAATAATTGTAACAAAGGGTAGAGAGGATGCCTCTATATATACTAAAATTTGAGCATCTTAATGCTACAAACAAGCTACTAAATTTGCCACCTTCCTATTCCAAATGCATCGATTAGGCTCACAAAGTGAGAGGTGGTTGTTTAAAACCCCATTTTGCAATCACATATACAATCCAACTTATCTGTTATAGATGATTCACTCTTTTCTTGGTGACATGAATGATTTAAAATTAGAAATGCAACCTATAGGTTTCCTTATTGCAATATAAGTTGACTACCTTAGCCAACTTGTGGTTAAGACTAAGTCTCATGCTTCTCAAAAGGTCATGTGTTGGATTTTGGTGCAGCATTAGACTTTTTACAAATTCAAACTTCTCAAAATATGGTCCCACCCATTCATATTACGCACCCTATTTTATGTGCAAGTTTGACAAAGTCAGCAATGTGATGAATCATCATGTACTTTTGTAAATGATTCAATACATAATGTTTATGCACCGTTTAAATGCATTTTGACTTATTCTCCCATGCGCTATATGTATGCAGCACTTAGCTTAGCCATTTCACTTTATATGGCAACACGCTCTAGTTTATTTTAAAGCATTTTTAAATATATAACAATATATTATAGATATTATTAATACATATACATATATATACATATACATATATATATTATAATCTTTAATATATATATATATATATACCCACATGATTATTAAATGTATTATTTACCAATCAAATATATAAAAATATATTAAAATAATTGTATATATATGTATATTAATATGTATGTATATACATTTACATTAACAAAATCATATACATATATATTATATATATAAATAAAGTTTTTTTTTATTAGACCGCAGAACGGGTAGCATGACCCCCGCAAACCGCATTGGTAAACTTTTAACGCGGGATCAATACTCTGGAAGCGGCGATGCTCCTCCTACTCAATGGGTGGGGAGACTAGACCTCAGAACTAACCCTCCTGAATATGAAATATTTAGCCAATCGAAGCTAGGGCCCCAACCCCCATATATAACAGTTTTTTAATATCCACACTTAAACACGTATATTTACATATTCATCGATTGATGCATTTATACAAAATGTATATATGTTGCATATGTCCAATCGATATTCTCATGCATATGAGATATTCATTCATGAGTATGCATAGATATATCTACCTATGTATACACATGCACGCATATACTTACATGTATGAATTATCATAAACATGTACATATATAGATATATACATTCTATTTATATAGTGTCACATCTCATTTTCTTGAATAAAATTAACCATTAAAACCAAGAAAATTGTTCGGGAAAATGATTTTTACTTTTTATCTACTGAAGGGGACTTATATTAAAGATTGGTATCAAGTTTTTTATCTTAATAAAATAAAAGAGAAATAAACAAACATTAAATATATTTAATAACATTTTGTTTCCACAGTCCATGACATTGAAAATCAAGATTTTTGATATGATCAGCCCCATGAAGAAAAAATTCGTACAGTAATATCCAGAAATCTTGATTACTAAATAAATTTAGTATTTTAAATGCATGCAGAAACAAGATTCATGTCATAAAACAATTGTTATCGTTTTTAAAGCCTATCGGTTTTGCATGTGGTATGGTAAGAATGCATTGGGTGGACGAGGATTCTGTAGAATAAGAGGAAAATCCTAGTTAAACACCATGAATGCATTATGGTGAGGACGAGCCACCGATACCAGAAGGGACAAGCATGACATGAAGTGGCGGGAGTGGAGAAAATGGGTGGCAAGATGGATTAAAAATGATTTTGTAGAACAAAACTAAAAAGAAGAATATTAACACATAGAGGTGAATTTCCATAAGCACGAGTTCAAACGCTGCATGGGAATGGAGGGAGGAGGGAGGAACGAGCCTTTGAGGAGAAAAAAATCTGGCTCGTTTGGGAGAAGTTCTCATTCCTGTTCCTTGTTTCTTTTCACACGATGACCATCGGTTGGATTGTAGTGAGGAAACAAAGGTAAGGACTGAGGTTCATTTTAGAAGTTTTCTTAGTTTAAAATGATGGTTTGCGGCTCCTCTCTGTTTACTGATTTTCTTAGCAACTTGTTGATTCCTGAATAAGCTCGATATGTTTTTTAATTCATTGTTCTTCATTCTTTTGCAGTAACTTTTCCCTATTCTATCGGTGGAATATTAGGCATAAATTATATTTCCATTCGCACCATGTTAAATTATCTATGGAGAATTCTCTTTTCCATCGATTCATACTCGCCCTATGAGAAATCTTACATATCGTTCAGCCTGCTAAAGCTGATATCACCCTTTGTTGCCTCGACGTCTCTTCTGAATGTCGTTGCTGTTTGCTTCTTCAGCAAGGAAGCTTGAGTCTAGAACATAATAAAGACTCATAAAATTTTAGCAATATAAATCTTTGTTGCTGAATGATTTCTGAATTCTATTGTGTGATAATTTTTTGCATCAATGTTTCAGATTACACTCTGTGATCCATCATCAGGATGAGTCACGGAGTGTGATCCAAAACGTTGATGCAAAAAATTATCACACAATCAAATCCAGAAATCATTCAACAATTATCAATATAGATTGTGGAAACTTATTATCTTTGATAAATCCTTGTGCAATGAGGAAGCTAAGTCTTTAGTTTAGTAGATGCTGCCGCTACTCACCTTATCTACTCACCTTATCTAATGGTTTTAGGGTGATCTGTTGGGTAATCGTTCTACCCATTCTTTTTGTCTCGCTTTTTCATTAAAACGTGTGATTTAGTCACTGTTCGACTTGGAGAAGGGCCTTATTACTTCCATTTCTCCTTGCTAATACTCTTCCATAGAGCTTGAACAGCATATTGTTTATACTACCTTGCTCCAAGATGGTCATGAGGCCTCTTCTATTGTGTGTTGATTTCCCCCTTCATGTTAAACAACTCTTGAAACGCTTGATGTCTCTGAACTCTCCTGAAAGAATTGAAGACTCATTTATTATCATAGAATATTAAAACAACAAAACTTATAATGAAGCCTTGTCTATTCGTTGAATCCTGGATAGATCATGTTGAAATCCTCTGGTAATCGTGCAGTATTGAAATTTTAGCTAAGTATCTAGTTGAAACCTATGAACAATTCCTGTTTATCTTGCCGCTATTGCTAGTAGAATACAGGGATAGAGGGCATGAAGTCTAAAGTTGTTCTTCAAAGATTTCAGTATGGAATGTGTAGTTCAGTCCATCCAAACAAAGTAGAACTTGAGCGGAATAATCTTGCTATAATCTCATTTTCTTTTGCATGCCGAAAATATTGTTACAGATATTGGCCTTCAAACTTAACAAAGATTAAAATGGACTTTGCTAGTTATGCCTACTAATAAAGAATCCCCCTTTATGCAATAATATGCAAACAAAATATGAAGCTTATTGAATCCTTTTAAGTATTTGGAAAATTGATTACTATAAGTATAGTGATTTTGAATCAAGCATTGAAGTCTCTTTCTCTTACGGATAACAAATACCACTATAATGTTTTCCAATTTATTAAGCGTATTGAAGTTAAAGCTAGCGATGGGAAAAGAAAGGTTTATGACCTATTTAATGAGTCTTTCTTTCAATGTTGATATTTCCCTTGTAATATTAAAATGATTCTCAAGAGTTACTTAGAGGGTCATTTCCTTGACTAGAAAAGATTAGGGAGGGAGTGAATGTCTCCACTAATAGATGTTCATGTTATATAGATCTTATATGGTTACTAACTCAATATTCAATAGTCAAGTTTGGATGATGAACCAAAATTCAATAGTAAGATATTATTTTGAGGAACAAATGCCTGAATTGGTTGATGACATAATAACCGCCCATATTGAATAGTTATTGCGTTGACTTGACATTTGTTTATATATATATATATATATATATATATATATATATATATATATGATATTCAACATAATTGAGAATATTTGGATAACGACTTGAAATTCAATATGTTACACTACTATTTGTTCCTATGAATTCATTGGTATTGAATTGTCATAAATTGCTATTCACTAGGTGAACAATTATGAATTTGATAGGTTCAAATATTTTCTAGCAAAAGTTATCATAATCCTATTTATGAACATTAATTAGAGCTATGTGCTAGCATGATAATGATTTTGGTTTAGGATTCAACAAAAACCGGGTGAACGTCGCCACCTTAGAGAAATTTGGTTTTAATGTTCAATGCTAGGTAGCATAGCCTAGTAATAGGGAAAAATTTATGAATTTCTTCCATTATGTGTGAACTATATATTTGCATGGCAAGAAGGAAAATAATGTGATGTTAGTAGGATTTTAGAAGATAAGTGAAAAACTCTCTTTAATCCTTGTGATGAAAGTAATGGACATGTATGTATGGCTGCATTCTTAAATCAAAAACACTATAATAGAGTGTTGTAATTTATAGGAATGTGTACACATACTACACATATATAAATGCACCTATAATTACATAAATGTGATACACCTTCCTTATTTAGATTTGAAAAATTCTTATATTGTTGGATCCAATACATTTCTAAGAATATTGGAGTGTGAATTTAGTAATATTGCTTACTCTCTTGCACATGGGTAAAAAGATGTGATTTTTTGCATGATAACATAGAGCCTTGCAAAGGTCATGTCCATTTCAAATAAGTAATTGATGAATACTTATCCTTCTTGTACTCTCTTGATATGCACTTGTGAAAGATTATTGATAAGTTAGCATGCATATAGACATGTAATTTTCACGACTGACTATGTATTTGCACAAGCATCAGGCATGATTACACTTCTGGCATATTCCTTGTGTTTGACAAATCAAGTTGTGATTTGATGATAATATAACTTTCTTCACAAATTCCATTACCCCAATCAATTTTTCTTTGCTAGACTTCCTCATGTTGGGTCTAGCATTCTTCTTTTAGGAAGAATTTAAGGGAAATGATTCACTTCGTGGTAGGGTGGAAACACTCTCCAACAATGTTCTCACCCTCAAAGAGGTCAAAGGTGTTCAAAAGTCGAAATGATTCTATCAAGAAGGCTCAAGTTTTAGTATGTTGTATAGTCTTGCTATCAACCAAATGGTCTATTATAAGGAAAATGTTTGCATATGTTCGACCATGTAATTTGGTACATATACTGCAAAACTTAATTTAATTAAATATAATTTCTTATCTTGTTCTTGTACAATAGACACATGTAAATTTATATGCATTCTAATGAGTAATTTTATGTATTTATTTGAGTTTAATCTATAGAGGTCATTACATTTGGTATCAGAGCTTAAGGTTCAATGCTAGGACCTTGAGTTCACCTTGCTTAGTTGTGACACTTGATCATGTGAATCTCCTAAAATGCTTAGCGCATGATGTGTAAGAAAGTTACAAGTGTATTCATGTAAAGAGAGTTTATTATACTTTTGTTACTTTGAAAGAAAGGGACGATGTCGCTTGTCCTAGAATTCATTGGAGCAACTTAGTTGTTCTCAAGGTAGTGCCTTTGGCACATAGACTTGTTATTGGAAAGATCAACCTTGATCAATGTTTGAGTTAACGATATCCTAAATTTTCATGTACATGACCTAAGTCCTTGTGTATCTTAGAAGGCATCACTTGGGGAATTTTTTAAAAAAATTATTGCATACCTTATCCATATGTTGGACCTACATGATTGATGCTTTGACCTTATTCCTTTACATATTTTTTTTTTTATGGTTGTAGCATCATATCTACCGAGCTCTCTAGATAAGTTTTGTTAGTTGCAAGTTTTGTTCCTTCTTGATGCTAGGACCCACTAACCATATTATCTATGTACTCATGGAAGACCCTATAAGGGAAGGCATCATGAATGATCTGTCTTGAATTTATTAAAGTATCATTTTAAATCATTAATATTTATGAGAGTAATGATGAAATAGATAACAGTATGGCATGCTAAGACACGTAATAGAAGGGTTAATGAATGAAAACCCTACCTTCTTAGGATTTTAAGAGATTTATGAATATAAATAGCTAAGACCTTATGAGATATGGATGTACATTAATAAGAAGGGGGAACATCCCTTGCATGATTACATGAATTTTTTCTATTTTTTAAAAATTTGAACACATCTTAAGAAATCTAGATAGATTCTTGCATTTGATATCTCCTTTAACTAGAAGGAATATTGAAAACCATGTGCAAATTTTATGTTGAAAACTAAAGAAAATTAAAGATAAGAGTTTTTCTTCAAGGCTACGTCTAAGAAGAACTATTGCATGAAAGAAAAAAAAAACTTGCTTTGCATTGAAAGTTTGCACATTGCCTTTTAAATTCATTTGTTTTGTAACAAGAAATGAGCATATGAATATGTGATAACATAAGAATAAAATGAGTGCATGTAGGCATCTTGAGGTTATCAATTGTATGAAATAAAGAATTAGATGAAGGAGAATATGCATGCCATACTAATTATACATTGAATTCTAAGAGTTATTTCAACTCTTGCATGGTGCATACTAATATGATAGGAGCCATGTGTTGCATGATGACAAGAATGCATGAGATGATTAGAATATAATTATTGTTGAACCTTCTTGATGTGCTTGGAAGATCACTCTTGGAAGAATGCATGATTGCATGTATAAGTGACAACATTAAACTTATGAGAAGTTGACCCAATAGATCATTAGGAACAAAGACCTATGAATCTAGAATGTATTATGCATAATAATTGTGTAAAACCTATAAGGTTAATGCCTTGTAGCATCTTGAGGAAGTTATATGGGTCCAATATGTTTTTTATATTTTGCATATGTGCCTATAGTTGGTCAGCCTATCTTTCTTAAAGAGATATTGCGTAGTAGGAAGGATCCTAACTCATATGTAACCCTCATGTGAATTGTGGTTATGAAATGACCCTACCTTGCAAAGTTAGGGTAGCTAAGTTATAATATAAATTGAAAATCATCGAGTCTAATGACTTCTATATGTTGACCTTCATAAGCATCTGGATGTCATTGTATTAGGATTGTGATAGTTACTTGGGATGTATGTTGTGTACACGCTTAAGTGGGTAGCTCTTTCATGAATAAATGAAATGCCATCTCTTGCATTAGATAATGTGTTTTTTTTAGTAATCTTAGGACCATTGCATGACCTTGTCTTTTGAACATGTAAACAAAGTGATCAATGCTATAAGTATTTGAGATTTCAAGTGAATGAATGTATGAAGTGAATATAATTTCACATATTTTATGAGAATTCCTCCTTCACATGTCTTCTTGCATTACATTGAAATGAAAATATTTAAGTATGGGTGATCCCTCAATACTGGTTTACAATTTTTGGCCAAACTGGACACTAAAATAATTTTTTGTAGCTAAATCTTCACTTTCGGGTACCTATAGCGGCTAAACTGTGAGGAATTTGAAGATGATACAAACTAGTGATTTGTGAAATTTTTTCTATAGATTCTATATATATATTTAAAAAAATTTGGAATTATATTGCACTTCTTTTTCCATCTCCTTTGAAAACTAGTTTTTTTCATTAAACACCATTTTTAAGGAGTGACAATCATTGTATACAACAAAAAAAAAATTCCATGAAGGGTAAAATTATAATTTTTTCAAATTTAGATTTTTAACTATTATATCTAGTGCTTCCAATTGGTTTCATATTTTTTAATTGAATATTTTTTCCTTAATCAATTTTTGAAGTCAAACCAATTACAATTCAAAAATAGGAAGATCGTATACAATGTAACTTTTTTTGTATGTATCGAAATTCAATTTTATTTTTTTTGTTGGATCAACGACTTTGATATCTGGTGTACTCATATTTTTGTTTTTGTTTTTTATAATCTGCTATTTTTCCACATGTATAAAACACAAAGCTTGATTTTTAGTGAAAAATCTATGTTTAATAAAACTAAAAAACAAAAAACATAATAAAACCAAAAAATATTAAAATTATATTCATTGGATAGCTCGTTCCAAAGAATACCATCATCTAGTTGGGTCTATGAAGTCTCCTCCATTTTCATCCTCAACCCGACCTTCAAATGGAAAAAATTTGGAGTTTTTTGGTGCCAGAGGGTGAGAAGGTGGGAAAAGGGGGGTTCACTCGAACCCCTTTCCAATAAAGGTTTTCTTTTTTTCCTAGGGAATGGAAGGACCTTTACTTAATGGGTTCACTTGAACCAGGGTTCTAGCAAACCCCATTTGGGTTTGAACTCGAACCAAAAAATTGTTCAAACCCCCAAAAACCAATTTTTTTTGCATGGGGTCATTTTTTGCAACTTTTCCTTCCTCACTAGAAAATTGTAAACCACTTTTGTGAGTTTACCCATATGGAAAATGCATGGAAGCATGTATTGATATCTAAACTTATGGCATGAATGTGTAGCTGTAAATGATTTGAATTTTAAAATCATTGGGAATGTTCTTTAGTGCACCTTGGATGGAAGGTGTCGTGTAGCTAATTACTCCCTCTATGTGACTAGTGCAAACCCTCAATTATGAGAAGTATTTCAAATTGATGGTTTGTTTGATTTCATTGATGAAAATATTTCTTATGTTGTAAGGACCAACTTTGTATGTTGGTTTTTTCTTATAATCACACTAGCCACCAACTCTTGATGATTGATTTTGTGACCCATTAGTAGAACTTGATTTATTGTTGGAATTGTCAACATTTTCTAGCTTAGTGTTGAGTTTGAAGATTCTTCTCTCTTTAAGTTTTATTTTCAAATATCTTTGTGACTAATTGAAGTGTTTGACATTGTTGGTCCTATATTGTGTTAAGTGTTGTAACATATCAAGTTCACCATGAACAATGATAGAATGTCAAGAGAGTAAATTATGGAGAATGTATTGATCTTGAATCAATATCATGATTGAGTTTTTTATTACAAAAATTGAAGAGTGGCATGTATGATGATACATATGATAAATGAAATGACATGCATTGTATGATATATTGAGAAAACTTAAAATGCTCTATGTGATTGGCATTAATGTATTCTCTTCATTCATGCAAGATGTGTTGAGTTAAGAAAATATTTCCTTCTTTATAAGTATATATGTTGATATACTTGAATATGAGTGAATGTGGTCTTACCTCTCAAATGGGTGTCGAATGTGAAACAATAGAGAAACACTTCCTCTTTTCAAGAAGATTCCAATATTTTCAAGCACTTTGGCTAAAGCCTAGACCATTGAAAATGATGGTTAGCCTAGCAAACTATGTTTCATGTAATTCTCTGCCACATCTTGTAAATAAGACATTGCTATATCATAGAGGTATATATGCATGTAGATGTTATAATAATGCACCAAATTTCCCCTACCCCAAAATATTTTGAGGTAGCTAGGCACTTCTTGCAAGGTCAATAGATATTCAAGTAGGAAGCACAGTGGAAGTATATTCACCATGATTGGGTGGAAAAGCACCCAAATCATGATATAATCTTTTGACTAGCCATGTGTGGATTGATAGTCAAATACTCCATAGATTATGTATTATATATCATTACTTGTTTACTACTTGTATGATGCACTATCATTAGTATGAGTGTTGTGCTTTGTAAACATGCTAATATATGAATGATGCATTTGTATATGAGAAGATATAATATGTATTAAGTTATTTATCATCTTGTGATTAACTCTACTTGATTGAATATTGCTACTTTTGACTCATGTACATTGACAATCTTGGATCGCAAATGAGTCTCTATATGAGAATAATTGTGTAAGGACAATATACCCTTGAAAATTGGAGAACATGCATAGATAATCTGTAGACACGCAAGTGTATTGTTCATGAAAGAAGGTATAGGTGAATGAATTATATATATATATATATATATATATATATATATATATATATATATATATATATATATATATATATATATATATGTATATGATCAAATTGTGATGTAGTCAATGATAATCATATTTTGGAATTGTAATCTTTGCCTTACAATATTGACTTTCCTATGAGGTGTTGATATTTGAATGAGCTAGAAATAGAAAAAGTGTGTAAAAGGAAAGACATGAACATTGAAAAAGAATCATGATCAACCTAGCCAACTTATCAAGCTACAAGGGTATATAGTAAGCATAGGTATATATGTGCATGAATATGAATTATGGAGATATGAAATTCTAAAAAAATATTTCTATTGATAAGAAATTTTCCAAAGAATTTCAGAAATTGATTTTTGATCATGGGTACTAAAAAGGAATAAAAGCGCAGTGTTGTTTCCATGAGTCCCATAGAAGGATCATCACCATCATGAAGGAGAGAACATTGTTGGAGAGAGGTAAGCTAGATTTGTGAAATTGAAGGTTCGTAATGGAATACACACATGCACATAGAAATTGTTGCATGATTGTTTTTCTTCAAGTATGTTTGTCTTATCTTGAGTACATTTTGTATTGCATATAGTTGTCCATGTGTAACATGAAAAATAAATTCTTGTGCTTGTTTGAATGTTATAGTTGAATAGTGACCATGTTTAAGATCACTATGATTTGGAAAGATAAATGAAATGGGAAGTTACATGCATGTTATGTTGTGATACTCTAACTACTGAGTTGTATATCTAATAAGACATCTATACTATGTCTCTTTGTAGAGGGGAAGGATATCACATCTCATTTTCTTGAATAAAAATAACCATTAAACTTAGAAAATTGGGAAATTGGGAAAATGACTTTTTAATTTATCTTATGCTTAAGGGGACTTATATTATATGATTTGGTATTTAATTTTTTTTAATTTATCTTATGCTTAAGGGAACTTATATTATATTTTTATGTTTAATAAATAAAAGTAAATGATTAATTAAATGATTAAACACATTTATTTTAAATGGATGCAAAAGCAAGATTCATGTCATAGAATGAGTGTTATTGTTTTTAAAGCCTGCCAATTTTGCATGTGGTATGATAAGCATGCATTGGGTGGAAGAGGATTCTATAGAATAAGGGGAAGATCCTAAATAAACACAATGGATGTATTATGGTGAGGATGAGCCATCGATACCATAAAGGAAAAATGCCATGAAGTGGTGGGAGTGGAGAAAATGGGTGGCATGATGGATTCAAAATGATTTTTTAGAACAAAACTACAAAACTGAAGATTAACTCACATAGGTGAACCACTGTAAGTATGAGTTTAAATGTTGCATGAGTGGACATAGGAGGGAGGAACAAGGCTTTGAGGAGAAAAAAGTTGGCTCATTTTGGAGAAGCTCTCATTCTCGTTTCCATGTCTCTTTCCACACAACAACCATCAATCATATTGCAATGAGGAAACAAAAGTAAGGACTTAGGTTCATTTTAGAAAATTTATTATTTTGAAATGATGGTCTATAGCCAATCTTCATTTTCTGATTTTCTTAGCAACTCATTGGTTCTTGAATAAGCTCAATATGTTTTTATTTCATTGTTCTTCATTCTTTTCAAGGAACTTTTCCCTATTCTATTAGTGGAATGCTAGTCATAAATTATATTTCCATTCACACCATGTTAAATTATCTCTAGAGAGTGCTCCTTTCCATCGATTCATAGCCATCCTTTGAGAAATCTTTCATAGCATTCAGCTTGCTAAAGCCGATACCACCCTTTGTTGCATCGATGTCTTCTCAATATCATTGATGCTTTCCTCTTTAGTTTGGAAGCTTGAGTCTAGAACATAATAAAGACTCATAAATTTTAGCAACATAAATCCTTGTACATGTTGATAGGGGTGGATGGACATAGATCAACACCAATAAATAAATACAAACTCAACAATTCATTGATAAACACACAAATAAACACGAGTTGTTGCTCCAAATGTTTGTATTGAATTGCTTATACAAAAAATGGTTTACATCTGCCTCTTATATAGAGGACTTAGAGACATAGGGATGAATCTAGAAACTACTTAATAGAAACATCTAGAAAATTATTATAGTCGGCCAACCTTACAACACAAATAAAATATTCATCATAATAAGAAGAATCTAGAATATAGTAGAAATTACCTATTTCCAACACTCGCCCCTAATTTCTACTATCAACTAATTACATAAATAATTACAATACTACATTACATAGATTATTCTAGAAAATTCTAGTATTGGGGTTTTCGTTCCTCAATTTTGACCACGAATGTTGTGACATTCTCCAATCTCTTTTGTCATTGATAGTTTCCTTCTTTTTCTTCTTTTCCTTATGGTTGCAACCAAGTCTTCAAACTTTCTCGTATCCTTTTCTTTTCCATCTTGATGATTTTTATGCCTTGACAATGCCTTTGTCCTTGTCCAACTATTGCGATAGTCCTTGAACTATTTAACTCTTCAAAACTTGAATCTAAAACTTCCTAGAGTCTTTCCTTCTATAGATGTCTTGCCTTTCCATGATTGCTATCATCTTCAAACTTATTATTACTTATGCCTTTTGAAAACCTTGCTTGATTTCTATCAACTTTCACTTGTGAACTTTTATACTTAAATAAGTTCTTGATCATACCTGTAATTTTTTGCCAACTCGATCCATAAACCCATCCACAATCCATTTTCATACAACCTGCTATAGAATCCTTCTTGCTCTCTCTGTTCCAACATGTCTTTTCAGAATGACTCTTCAAACCACAAATACTGCAAGGATGTAAGTCCCAACATCTATCCTTCATATGTCCTTTCCTATTACAATGACAACATTGCACACATTCCATTTCTTTAACAAATTTGATTAAACCTATATTATTTTCTTTACTTGTCACATATCCAAGACCTTCATGCGTTGGCCTCATTATTGGCTTAATTAGCTCTCTCATCCCTTGATCATGCCTTCCTAAACCTTTACCTTTGTATCCCATTCTTTCCATGATATTTAAACCAACATTTTTTTCATTGTCATTACATCTAACAACATTATCTTTTTGGTAGTTTTTATCAAAAATTTCTTTAGCAAAAACACACTTATAAAATGACAAATTCAAACCATCTGTACTACATAAAACATCACATGCCAATTTATTTGTCTTCAAACATTCATTCTCTTCATTCAATCTTGATATTTTCTTTTTGTATAAACTATTCTCTTCTTCTAATTTCTTCATCTTTTCTTCTAAATCATCAACCAATTTCACTCTTTGTACTAATTCCTCATTCCTTGTATTAATCTCATCAAACAATTTTAGTTTTTCTTCAAGCTCTTTATTCTTCTCTTTAAGTTTGCATGATTCCTTCACCTGCCAATTATGTACTTGTTCCACAAACTTTAACCTATCCTCTAGCTCTTCAATTTCCTATTTAGAATCACTAATTACATTTAAAAGGTTACATTTTTCTACTCCCATTTCTTTTCTTAATTTTTCCAATTCTTTTTTTAAAAGATTCTTTTCACATTTTAAACTTGTATTTTCTTTCTTTAGCTTTATTAATTATTTTTCTAAATCTTTTGTTTTCTCTTTCTTTACTCTATCAAATTTTCCCATTGAACTCAAACAAATAATATTAATTCCTTTATTTCTTAGCTTCGGTGGTGCCTTGACTCTTGATTTCTTCAACCAACTTTGAACAATGATACTTAACATCGGTGACTCTCCTCCATTTGATTAGATTGCAACATCAACAAATTCTTGATAGCGATTATCTATCATGCTGGCATGATTCACCTCTCTGCAGCTTCTTTTGATAGTTACACAAAATACAACAATTTTCTCCAAAAATGATTTACCTTAGAAGACTAAAAATCAATCCTCACTCCATATTTTGTTGCGATGGCTTGAAATAGAAATATTCTTTATGGTCACATCCGCTACAATATGCTCCTTCCTTATTTCTCACCGACCATTTATTTGGTGTCTCCTTGATTCCTTCAAACTTAAATCTACAAATTTAAATAGACTCTTCCTTGCTGCAGCTACAGTTGCTTCTATAGCACCATCGATCAAAAGAATGACAGCTTCTAATGTGGACTGTGGCAGTGGCTCCTTCAAAAAAACTTTCGATGCATCTGTGTCCAAACTGAGATTAAAACAACTTCCTCCTTGCTGAGTTTATTCTGAGCAGATCTCATTCAATGTTGCAATACTTGTCTGATGAATGTCACAAATGGTGATAGGAAATCTTCAACCAATCTCTGAACCTGGCTCTAATACCAATCTGATAGGGGTGGATGGATCATGGATCAACACAATGTTCAAAAATATAAATACATAAATTTAGAGATAAACACATAACCTCAATAGCAATCCATTCTCATTGATCACAAGATACAAATATTACAAATAATCAGAATGCTACAACATTCATCGTCCTTATGATCACATGATCATCTTGCCACTTGATTCACTAACCAATTACTTGATTCCTCTTTTATAGAGGGCTAAGGATACATATAGATAATTCTAGAAACTACAAAATACAGTCTAGAAATTACAAAGGACTCCTCTAAGACTTAGGCCAGCCTGTCTATATTCTAGAACAATCTCTAACTTATCTGGAAACTATCTAACCCTTTATAGAAATTTTTATTTGATTTGTCCTTTTCCAATTTAATATATTTCTTATTTATATTCCCAATGAGTGGTAGAAATTATATTCCAACAAACATGAAGGCAAGTGGTATTCAAAGACAAGCCATCACTTCAGGATAATAATCAAGTTGGAAAATATCACCCACATGATTACATTTTCAAACCACTTAGTCCATTCTTTCATCATTTCAGGTAAGTTCGTAAATGTTGAATGAAAAAACATTTATTTGTCAAAGCTTATTTGTGATTCAACTGAGTATTGTTTGAGGGCACAAGGTTTAGTTTGAATGTGAATAGTAGGCAAGGATTTTTTTTTCTATAAAGTGGTAGAAATTTTCAGTCAAATATGCTGCAGCGAAATTTGTTCTTAAGTATTTGAACTTGGGATAGTTTAAACTTTACAGTAGTTTAAAAAGAGCATAACAAAAATAGTAGAGGAAATAATATTCAAACCCTTTTTAGTATTTTTTATTAAATTCTTGGAGTAGAGTGAAAAATACCTTTATATTAAAAGGAAATATGTTGGTAAAGCTTGCCTACGTTTGAAGGTTAAGAGAAAAAGGATTTGAGTGGTTATTTGTTGTCACAACTTCTTAAAAATAATTTTCTTTTAAGAGATAAATTTCAAAAACATAAGAAATTAAATATTTTTCAACAATGAAGCGTGGAGGAGTTAGTGATGAGGCCCATTTTTAAGAATGTGAATGTTGGAGTTTGTTAGTTCAAAAGTCATAATGTTGTTATTACATCAATTTCATGTTATGAATTAAAGTTGAAAGTTCTTATAAGATTTTTTTTGGAGGCATAAGGATATTTTTTGAACTTATTGTAAATGGGTGTACTATGGGTCGAAACCGAAATCCTAGTTCATGCATATGGACATGTATAGATGGGTGCGGTAGTCATTGAGGCCATCCATCTATTCCTCATGGGGCTTCCACAAAGTCACATGCTAGATCAAGGGGCTCAAGTGTAACAAGGGTATATTGGATGTAGAAGGATTTTCATCATCTTCAGTGAACTTGCTCCAAGATGGTGTTATGTATGAAAAGCATAGGTTTTTTGTTTTCTTTTTCTATGTTGATAGAATTGAAGAATGCATATATTGTGAAGTTTGTTTCTTAAAGACGGGAAGGTATTTGGTGAACCCAATATGGATTGTTGCCCAAATAGATCAGAAGTCTATGGATCTAAGGAATTATACTCTTCCAAGGGTGATGAGACAAATTGAGAGGTGATAATCTGGGAACTCAAGAATTTAGCTTGGGAGCTACACACTTTCAAGGGTTACAAGGAAGCTTGATGGAGTTCCACCTAGTTTAGGAATTGTTTTTTCAAAGAAAAAGCTTCTAAATAAAATGTATTTGTTTGTTTTAATCAGCATTTTTTGTTATGTGAAATGTGAACTTGAAGGGAGGGGGTGTTGGAATATTAAGGTTTACATATTGTATAAGGTCACCTTATTGATTTGTAGCTTATTAATATTAAAATAAATAATTAGTTTCCTGTAGGTAGTTTGGAGTGGTTCTGGGAAATTACATGAATGCAATGCTTTATAAGAATTTGTATAATTCATTGTAAATCCCCATATAAGCTTTAATAATATTATTCTATGTGTTTATTACTCTACAAATGTAGATACTATTCAGTTTTCTAATATTTATTTCTAGCATACCTAACAAGAACCCTAATCTTGAACCTTTTAAGAGAGCTTATTCCTAGCATACCTAATAGGGACTAATCCTCCACCTTTCAAGAGAGTTTATAGTTCTCACATACAGATGTGTTGTCCTAATTACATTTAAAGTGTGTACTTGCCAAGAATTTTTTGGGTAGTTTGTTGTTTCCAAAATCAAACTGATCCTACCAAGTCATTTGAAGCTCGTACCCAGCCAGGGCTTCAACATAGGTCATTCAACTCATAATCCTCTACCTCCATCACTCAACTCAGTATAGCAGACAAAATCATCACTTGGTTGGAGTATTTTTCACTCAGGATTCAATCCTATATCTATTGGAAGATGCCATTCCTATCTAATATATGCATTGGAATCCTATTAGTTTTCATACTTGAAAGATTCATCCACTTGAACTCCTCCAGAATGTATTTAAACTTTGAACCGATTTCAAATTGATTTGGTAGGGATTGTTCAGTTACATAAATTTCCATACGAAACTTGCACAAACAAACATTTCCCATATTTATATAATGAATAAGCTGAAGCTCTAGCCCGTATATTAAATGAAAAGGTGCAGCATAAACACATATAAACAGTAACAATTTTTTTTTAATCTTGAATGTAATAGAATGTACCAAAATGCTTCCCTCTCCAAGCCTCGAGATTTGTTAGTTTCCTCGCTCAAACAG
Source organism: Sequoia sempervirens (assembly GCA_007258455.2). NCBI lineage: Eukaryota > Viridiplantae > Streptophyta > Pinopsida > Cupressales > Cupressaceae > Sequoia > Sequoia sempervirens. The sequence goes on from VDFB02042901.1 coordinate 54,374, forward strand.
TCTCCTTTAACTAAGTCTTCACATGGAAGCATAGCAAATCGAGGAAGGAGAAATGGCATGGAATGGTGTGGCAGAGAAAACATTGAGGCCGTGAACTCCAAAGAGAGCAAGAGGGAGTCAATTTGTGATGCATGAATCTCATGAAACCAAAACTGAAACCCTCCTCCATTTCACTTTTGGCGCTCATATTTTCTTTTTTATTTTCTGCTATTTCCCCATTTCACTTTTGGCGCCCATATTTTCTTTTTTATTTGTGTGAAAGTGTCTGCAAGATAGCCCTCAAAATGCAATTGGATTGTTTAAATAATATTTTACTAGCAATTGCACCTTGCTATGCAATGGGTACGTCGAAGAGGTGTGGAAGGTCAATTAGGGGGAAAAAAGGGTCTATTTTTTGCATATATGTAGTATGTGAAGTGAATTGGTAGGTCATTTAGCAAATGATGATGTTTGTGGAACAAAGGTCTCAATGGAGAAGTGATAGTTTCAATCAACTATGCATCCTCTTATAAGGATCCAAACATGATTGAAACAAAACTTTTGAACGAGGAAGATAATCAGACCCCATTACCCATTAGGCTCATGTTTAGTAATGAGATGAAATGTTTATAGCTTTTAGTATGCCAAATTGTAGTTCATGGGTGTCTTGATACATGTGAATTGGAAGAATTCAACTCTTAGGAAATCAATTACCATGAAAGTAGATCCATATACTATCTGAGCACACTACAATGTTTCCATTATTATGGTCATAAGCCTTCTACGTTGTTTCCCATTACCCTATACTTCGAAAGGAGATAGTGAGTATTAGGAACACAACACAAAACAAACCTAATTACTAATGCATAACTTCACTAAATAAATAAATTAATAAATTGTAATAAAAGACTATAACACTTGTTAAGTCTAATTAAAAATATTTCCAAAGTTCATTGTAATTGTTAAGTTGATCTAATATTTAAAACATAAAACCAAGAAAATATACATTTTTTAATTGAAGAAAAGATTTATTACTAAAAAAAATTGCTCAACAAACATGTTTACCAATTGATTTTTTTAAATATTGAAAAAAAAATTCTCTCCAAATAAGAAGTATTATTATTCATTCATGTCCCATGTCAATCATCTTTTGACGTCGTAACAATGACATTTATAGCTTGTACGAATAGTTGATAGACAATAAAATGACAATATGACTTTTCTACAAAACATAATTATAGATTAATCCTTTTTATTAAAATATTAGATTAATAATACTACAAACGTATATAATTAATATTATAAAAATATCTAAATTTCAATTAAAATTAAATATATAGTAACTATTTAAAATATAAAATTAAAATTAAAACACAATTAAAAAACAAAATAATTATTCAAATAAATAAAAGTTGATATTCAAATATAATTAAAATGAAATAATAATTTAAATAGATAAAAATAAAAATGTAAGTATTACAGATATAATTATCATTGAATAAATTATGTTTGAATTAGTACTTAAATTATTGCCTACCACGGTTTAGGCAAAATCTATTACATTGAAAGTAAATCCAGGAGTATAACGGTCGATAAATGTTTTGTCTTTTGGCCAACAATATGGATGAAAATGTTTCATTATGATGCATTATATGCCTATCAATTACATCGAATATAATTGCTTCAACTTTCCATTTGAAACAGAAAACAAAACTATCACTTTCAATATATAAACTACCACAATTTTGGTGTGATGTCGACAATGCGTACTAGAAAAAATGGGCAGAATTTGCAGTTAAAATTCTAAAAGTGGCCAACAAAAAACTTAAAAAGAATGATAACGACGAAGGCAATATCGAACAGTTGGTATGTTTTCAATCCTCTTGCACGCCTCTCGAAAATTGTATGGTTGTTAGTCCACATTATTTACGGTCACAATTTTTATGTCAAATTTATTAAATGAGACAAAATGGTGAAAAACGATGCACGACTCATATTTATTCAACCCCATTGCAAGGGCTCTCAGGGCTTGTGAACCCTTGATAGGAAAACTCATGAGCTTCACAAGCTCATATAGGATATGCCTTCGACGTAATTAGTGAAATTGACCACAATTTCCCTTGGATACATTTGAGATGCTAACACAACAAGAAAATTAAACTAGCTTCAAATCATAGTTAAAAACATTAAGGATTCATTAACATAATGAGTAATAAAAGTTAAAGAATGAAAATGTTAAAAAAAATTATAAAATATGTGAAGGCCTTAAGACTGCACTGAGAGGCAATGCCTTCCACGCAATAGGTATTTTTGGTGCACCAAACAACCTAGGTGGCCAAATGGCTTGCTTAAGTAGGGGTCCCATGAGGGGGGCTTAAGCTCTATGGATTATGATCAAATTCGAAAGAAAAAATAATAGAGGAGTAATAGCCATTTATTTTGTCATTTATTTAGTCATTTTTATTTGTCTGATATTAGTCATTTATTTAGTCATTTAGTTGTGATTTTACCCGATGACCAAATTAGTCACTTATAAATAACCAAATTAGTCATTTATTTACAAAATTCTACTAGTGTTAGTCACGTGACTAAAATTTTTAGTCACGTAGTCATTTATTTGTCAAATTCTACTAGTGTACTCTATCTAGGGAAAATGCACTAGTCCTCTCAAGTTCATCTCTTAGTTTTTTTAAACTATGTAATATTGACATGCATGGTTAAAAATATATCCTTGGGTTTGCACCCTGTGCTAATGAGTCTCTCAATTTTTTAATCTCATTAGTGGTATTTGCAAACAAAGAATCTGGAGGTGGAACATGATCTGCATTTTCCATGTTATATATATGTATGTACACCTAAAAGAGCAATGAGACCTTGGTAAATAATATATCTAGATAAAGGGAATACAAATCTAAAATAGTTGTAATAATTCATCTACTCATCAATAATATTTCCATACCATTAACAAAAAAACATTCAACATCTATCATAGTTTTTAATAATTTCAAAACATTCAAATTACTAGATTGCACACAAAACATAATCTAAAACAATTCTAAAATTTAAATTTAAAAAATAATCTAAAATAGTTCTAAAATTTAAATTACTAGATTGCACACAAAACATCATTACTTAACATTTGTGGTCATGTAAAATCAATCCGGACATTATTGAAGGCACAAATAAGAGAAAAAAATGAAACAGATGAAGATGTCCCTTATAAGGTTCAATGTAATGATGGAAAATAAAGATGAAAAGTATTGAGGACCTATATTTTATTTTAATGGCATAATAAGATAGTTCCCTCTACTAGCAAATGAAAAATCGTATGTGCTTTGAATTGTGTAATTATTGAAATTGACACCCTATGATTTGATAGAAATTAGGATATATCGATTGATCTAAATGGAGCTATATCAACTAATTGTAAATCTATTATAAGTGACATAAAGCCTCAATGTCTCATTTGTATTAAAATATGGGGATGATGTGGCTATTTTAAGGCCCAAAATTTCATGTGTTAATAGCATAAACATATAACATTAATTTTTTTGGGAGTTTGTACCAAATACCTTTTTCCAAACACAACTTTTGTTTAAAATACCTCAAGACCTATGAATGAAATTAAAAATTTCCTAACTTAAAGACCATCAAGGAAGGTCTTAATGCCATATGTGGCTTCCTTTGCCTATTATATAAAATTCAACTAAAATAGCTTTTAAGAAATAGTTCCACAAAATTAGAGGGGTCCAACCATGTTTTCAATTAATTTAAAACTATTATTTTAAGATTTTTTAATTTTTAAATAAATATATAAATTTCTTACATTATTTTGAATTAAAATGATAATAGTGGACATAAATTACACAAAATTGAATGTTATTAAAATTTTGGTTAAAAAGTAAGAAGGTTAACCTTTAAAGCCATTGAGGAAGGTATTGAGCTACTACAAGTGGTTTATCCATGAAGGGCTTGAAGTCTCATAAAGAAAGTAAATACAAGAGGAAGGAAAATATAGATGATTTCCTCACAAGTATATAAATGTTTCTACTTGATTATTTATTTCATCCTAGAAAGAAACTATAAATGTTGTTTATCCTATAACTTTTATCGTATTAATAATCTTAGATGCATGTGACTTGTTAGCTTCCCTTTTCATTTACTCATGTAATTTAAGAAATCTATTATTAGAGTTGCACATGAGAAAAAAATGAGCTCCCCTCCACTAAGGGCTTATTTTTTTCTTATACCAATTTGAGAATTTTATTATTTCAATTCTTAATCCTAATCAAAATGTGGTGAAGGGGAAATAATACCCATCCAATAAGTGTTCCCCAATCCCTTGAAAAGGAAAACTTGTGTATTATCCAACTTGGCTATCATTGTTAGGATTCTAGCTTCTAGTTCTACTATTTTTAGAATACTACTAGAGCCTAGATTGATGGCTCCCTTCTCTCTCCTATGGATGAGGATCCCTCTAAGATTGGTTGTTCCACCTCTTCGAATGAGATTAGTAACAAGGTTTATGAGTGTGTTAAATAGGGGAAGAGGTTGGGTATATAATGTACTTTAGACATGGTTGTTGAATGTAAAATTATTTAGACCATGAGAGGGTTGAACAATTTAAAAAGAATTGGAAGACAACTATAATCTATAACATAGCATCCTTAAATGGTTCAAATTTTAAATGAAACAATGAAAGAAAGAATAAGAAAACAAAGATTAGTGTAAAATTATTTGAAAATAATTGGGGATAAAAATATCTAATTTAATAGTTGTTAACATAAATGAACTTCAAAATAGGATTATGTAAGTGAAAAAAAGTTCTATTGCCTTCATTGAACCTAAATTTATCTAGTTAAGATATGTCTAAAATTAAGAATTCACACTAGAATATCAATATTCCATAAGAATCTCATAAAGAGGATGAATTTAATGGAAGATAATATAAAATCCTCCATATGAGGATGAATTTTATCATTACATTATGAGTGAATCATCTCAATTATATAGCCAAGAACATCAAAAAATTATAGATTGGAAAGCAAAATAATCACACATTTATCATATTTTTATATGTATAAAGTTTAGATACCATCAAACTATTTAAACTTATAGATTGCATAAAGCTATAAATTGAATCATTAAAACTAATTTATTAAGAATCAAATCTAATAAAATTTGATTTCATATTGCATACTTGTTATAAATATCTCACTAATCCAACCATACATTTTATATATGTTAAAAAATATATAATTTAACAATTTATACAACTTCTAATTATGATAATAAATCTAGAATCAAACATGACCCAAATGTAGGATAAAGACAAGAATCTTAATCTATACCATTATTTTGAGTTTGGTTTAATAGAAATTGAAAAAAATTATAATCATGAAAAAAACAATGAATAAACTAAGGATCATTTTAACAATGGTGAATTAGTGCCTAAAGATTGGCCTAAAAAATTATAATATTCAACATTCTCATCACAAATGATATATGAAAACTAAGGATCATTTGGTTATATATTTTCATAGATTTAAAATTTGAATATTTATTACTATAACATGTTCATTACAATTAGATTTTTAAATAATATTGTAATAATTTATTATGTCTTTGAAATTTGTTTTGTGGATTTTAATGTTGTTTTTTAAATTTAAGTTAGAGTAAGTAGAATCTAATGAGAGACCTTAAAAAGATTCAAGTAATTTATGTTTGCCTTAAAATTACGATTATTGTTCGATTAAATAGATTATTGATTGTATTTAGATTTCAAAATTGGAAATACTTTAAAATTATAGAACCATATTATCCTTTGATACAAAAAGCTATGTCAAGGATTATTTGTATCTTCCTCATAATTATGTTTCACATATTGAATATTTCAGGGAGGATTGCGTGGATGATTTGAAAGTTGAAGCAAAGATTGGTTGAGATCGACAAAGGATATTTTGATAAACTCCAAAATCCTAAGAATAGAGAAGATGGTGAGTCATATTTTAATAGACCTTATCTTCACTCCTTCTATTCAAATGCAACCTCTCCAACCAATATATTGGATTGCAAAATAAGTAATAGATATATATGAACTTACTCCTAATCCCCCTCCATTTACCCCACCATTAGATATGCATATTGGTATTCACCTACTCAAGTTTTATGAGACCCTAGGTGGCTTTGTGAATACATCATAAATATTATGCATGATGTCTAAGAATTTAATTGTGATGGATTGATATATTCCAAGAATTTATAAATGAATTATATATTCATATATATGTATTTGTTTGAGTGTTTAAAATTAGTTAAAAATTTCTTTGAGGGATTTATGCAAATATGACATCTTAGAAAGATAATTTCATGTCATTTTGGTGAAGTCATAACTTAACTTTTAATTTATCATTTATGGGAATGACATCTTCAAGAAGTTTATAGAAGGCCATAGATGGTGGGCCACTTTTTGAATTAAATTTAGTTATTGAATTTTTATTTTTTGGATGCGCATTTAGATTTAAATTTACATGCCAAAGTCACAATGTCCTACTCTTGATTAAATTCCTACAAGAAATTAAGGAACTTGGGATACCCACCTCCCAATGGTCTTGGAATGGATGAATTTAGATGGAAAAGGATTTCAAAAGGCTCATGGTACTTGTGGACCCCTCAAAGGCATGTTATATAACACATGAACTTTATTTATGAAATTTGGTCTTTAGTTGTTGGCTTCTAGTATGAATGTTATTTATAAGGTGGAATTCTTAGTTGAGACTCTCAATCTTCCATTGTTGGTTTCTAATGTGATTATACAATATGAGCCAAGTATTAATTTATAATGTTAATTATTGAAAGAAGGTATATAAATTATTCAAGCATCTTAATCCTCATACAAAGTTGTCTTAGTCAATTTCTCAATGTATGATTTCCATATATTTGTAATTTTTTCTTAATATAAAAACATATTTTATTTCATTAATTAACCTATCTATTCCATGTTACAAAGGATGCTCTTATTTTAAATTATAAGTATATAATTCAAAATTAATTAGTAATTTTCAAGATAAAGTACACACAATTTCTTTAGTTAAAATAAAATAATATTATTATTTCCATGAGAGTTATGTAGAATGGTAGCTTGATGTATCAAAAATGTTTCTTTCATACATACTAAATTTTTATCATTACATTATGACTGAATCATCTCAATTATATAGCCAAGCACATCAAAATTTTATAGATTGGAAAGAAAAATAATCACATTTATCATATTTTTATATGTATAAAGTTTCTACCATCAAACTATTTATACTTATAGATTAAATTATTTTTGAATTTGGTTATTTGGGTTCAACATGTCATGCTATAGGATTTTCTTGTGTTTTCACCATGTTGTCTTGTGTAGATAGCTATGTATTTTATAGGTGTAGGAATTTTAGAGGAAGGCAAGATTGAAAAAAATGCATAAGGATGAGATGGAGCCTTGTTTACCTTAGGATTTGGTTGAGGCTCCCTTTGAGCATAATTGAGGGGTGGTTGGTCCTCTTGTAGACATGACTAATTTAGAAGGTCTTGTCAAGATAAATTTAGAGGAGATTGGTAGAGACAATAATCATGTTACAGATGAATTAGTTGGAGTTCATTGCCTCTACCATTCTCTTGAATTGCAACATTCACCTCTTGATATTCTTTCTAATAATTTAAAAATATGAAGAAGGTTCAAGTTTAGAAGATTATAGGAACCCTTTATTCCCTTTAGTCTCAAGTTTGGAAACTAAAGATGGAAACTCCATTACAAAGGAACTAGGTTCATTCATGGAAAAGGATAAGGTTGACAATAAGATATAGTTCCTTGAAGAATTTTGGATTCAAGTTGTGAAATGATATATCTACTAATGTTTTTGGGAAAATGACCCTCTTTATTAGATACATTGCCACTATTGGTGGAGTATGTCTAATTGGATGTTATTTTTCTAACTTACAACTATATTTTTCTTGTTGTTGTTCCATGCCAATATGATTGATCATTTTTTGTCTCTTTATTGGTCTTTGTAAAAGGGTGGGGCCCTTTCAAAATTTCTATTTCTAATTCATAAATTCAACCAAAAGTATTTACCCTAAAATTAAAATATAAATTTAAACTTTAAAATAGTCTTTTTTGATATTATATAATAGCCTCATGTATTTAATTTATAAATCCTATTATTCTTTATGTTTAATTTCAAAATTTTAATGCTCTCAAGTATAGGTTACAAGTGCATTCTTTACATTTTTTCTCTTTCTTTTGTACTATTTTGTATATGGGTGTCTTATATGCATTGCCTCAAACATATAATTTTGATGTCCTATACCTAGTTCTAAATGTAGTTTTATGAATGTATTCCTCCTTTATTCTTTGCTAATTGTAATTGAATATTAGACCTATTTTTTAAAATATGGCCACCCCTCTCAATTAGTAAAATAAGTCATCTATTTTAGGTGGTGGATATTAATGTTAATTGTTTATTTATTGAACATACATAATCAAGACAACTTGGAAAAGTGTCTTATCTTTCTTTTTCATAAAAATAGTTGGAGCATCCCATGACAAGACACTAGAACATATAAATCCTTTCTTTAAAATGTCATTTAGGAAATCCTTTAATTCATGCAAATATGAAGTGTTTGTTCGATAGGGATCTCTAGATATAGGGGCTAATTCATGCATGAACTCTATTAAAAAATAAAACACCCATTTAGGAGGAAACATGAGGAGTTCATTCTAGGAAAGACATCCTAAGACTTTTGTAATGGAGGTTTATTTTCATTTGAATGGTTCTCATTCACTTTTACTAAATAAAAATTAACAACAAACAAGGCACACCCTTTTCTTTATTCTCTTTTGAGTTGTAAAATAGAAAATTTAATAATACCTTCATTCCTTCTAATCCTAATAGAACTATTTTATTATACATTTCATTCAAACAATCTAGTTTCTTTCCTCTAAATTTATTCTTCGATTCATACATTTAGAACCAACCATTTTTGGAGTAATGTCATAAGACTCAAAGGCAAAATATGAAGAATTTTATCCAAGTTTCCATTGTATGCACCCTAAGTTATAATTTTAGAATGGTATCATTTATAAACTATCTTTGGGACATGTACACAACTCAACACTACCTCTTTTAACAAGGATTTAGATTTTAAGTTGAATTTCTAAACTATCTAAGGTGATACAAAATAGTAAGAAGCACCTAATTATATTAAGATTAAGATATAAAATATATTAATTGTACTTCATAGCTCTAGGTATGACATTTTCACATCATTATCACCATGCTCCCTAGCTTTCTTTGTTGGTGTCATATCCACCATGAATGAGGCCCATTTTTCTAAAGGTCCTATATATAAAAAATAATTAGATAAACCTTCACCAATATTTGCATTTTAATTCTAATTGATTACCACTTTATACCTTTTCCCAATTTATAATTTCATATCGATAACTATAACCCTGATTGCAAGTATTTACCAATATAAAAACTTGTAGGGGAATAACTAGAATTCCCCATTTTTATAAATAATCTAGATTACCTAAGTTCCAATTGAAGTTTTGTTAGAGTGTAATATAATATGTTTAGCTCTAATCAATGGTTCTAGATTAATTGTTTCAAATCCCTCAAAAAATTATACTCATTAGAGAGGTTGTGCATTAATAAATCTTACCAATTAGGGATCATATTATTATTTATACTTTCGTACCACAATCATTAGCATAACTTGTCAACCTCAATGAGGGAAATAGACAATATTATGGTTCACATTTTTATTTACCAATAATTCATTATTGTGGGTTGAACAAAATAATCCATCCTATACAAAATTATAAAGATATATGGTTATCAACAATAATTTTACTAACAAATATAACCAAAAAAAATTACCATGAACTATTTGATATAATGCCTGAAATAAATCTGTTAATGTTCAGGTAAGGATTTAGAAACATTAAAGCAAATGCAATTGGAGGTGCCCTGGTAGAAATGTATGCAAAACGTGGAAGCATAGACAAGGCATGTTAATTTTTTGACAAAGTTTAGAAATGGGTTTGTAAAATCTTTCAAGCAACTGCAACACCATTTATTCAACACTCCCTACCCATGCCAAAATTGGAGCCTTGGAATAGGGTATGAACATTCATCAAAGCATTATAGAAATAGTGTTTGTTGAAAAGGCTTTAGAAACTTTCAATAAAATGCAATTTCAAACAAAGAAATGCAGTTTGAAATCTACAAATTTGAAACATTTCACATTTCGCATTTAGGATTTAAAAATTTCTCAAACAAATGCAGTTTGAAATCTATGAAATTTGAAGTTAACCAACCTGCTGAGCTATGGAGGTTAGGTTGTTGAACTATGGCTTGAGCTAGTGCACGTTTTTCCCCTAGGAGTTTTGTTTGTCATTCGGTTCACTGTTCACATTCGGGTTCGCTGTTCGCCACATACACAAAACAAATAAAATGTATAATGCGACAGTGACAATTTCTTTTATTTTATATGCCCTATTTCAAGGGGTTTGATCGAACACCCATTCGAGTGAACCCCATTAAATATTAGTTTTTTATTCATATGGTTGGGGGTTCAATCGAACAGGTGGTTCGACCAAACCCATGTGTTCGATTGAACACCAAATCCGGTTCTGGTGAATCAAAGAGTTCGACCAAACCCCTTGACATTGTGGAAACACAAAAACATCAAATTTCCTTCCTCAAAAAATTTGTAAACCACTATTGTAGCTTAACTCGAATACATATATATATATATAACACTACAATGGTTGTTTGAAAAATGCAACTTAATCAAAGTATACTTTGCCACACTACAACATTCAATATTGCATTTACTTCATCGGCCCCCGCCAGACAACAATGACAGAATGCATTAACCCCCGTAGAAGTAAACACTTACCATTCACCTTTTGTGTACCAAGGTCACCACCTCCACAACCACCAAACCACGTAATATATATATACAAATATATATACACATGCATACATCCACACACACACACACACATACACACACATATATATATACATAGACATATACATATATACATATGTATATATATACATATATATATATATATGCATATATATATATGCATATATATATACATATATATATATATGCATATATATATATATATATACATATATATATATATACATATATATATATATATGCATATATATATATACATAAATATATATATATATACATACATACATACATATATTTATCCATACATACATATATATAGAGGTGGAAGTAGACATGCATTGATCTTTTCAAAGACTTAAAAATATTTTTTCCTTAATCATTCTATCCATGTGTTGTGATGATGTGCATTTTCCTTCATTGCACTTGTTTAACAAAAAAATAAATATAGATATGCTTCCAATGCTAATAAATATAAAGGTAGGAGAGAGATAAAATTATATCGTACCTGGACCAATCTATATAACAGTTCACTTGCCATTTCAAAATCCAAGCTACATTATTTGGAACTCAATATTATAGGAAAATACCGAAAGTATAAAAGATCTATCAAAAAGGAATTTACTATGTAACGCCGGGCAAACTAATTTCATCTATATATAGCTATGTATGTATATGTATGTATATGTTTACATGTACATATATGTATACATATGTGCACATATTTTTATGTATATGTTTACATGTATATATGCATGGATATTTGTACATGTATATATATGTATATATGTATACATGTATATATATGTCCATATGTTTACATGTATATATATATATGTTTGTGTGTGTGTGTGCATGTTTTACATGGGTATTTTTTGCATAAATGATTAATTTATTGTTCATGCCTTTCAATCTCTGCTTATTGTTCCTTTTGATAGCAGGTTGGAGGGTTTTAACACTAGTGTGATGCAAAACATGTGAGAAAGTATATGTATATACACATGTGTATGTGTGTGTATATATATATATGTATGTATGTATGTGTATACATGTATATATGTGTGTATATGTTTACATGTATATATGTATGCATACGTAGACATGCATATACACATGTATATCTACATGTATACATATGTATATATGTATACATGTATATATATGTCTATATGTTTACATGTATATATATCTCTATGTTTACATAGTTATTTTGTATAAATGATTAATTTATTGTTCATGTATTTGGTTATCTATTTATTGTTGCTTTTGATACCAGGTTGAAGGGGTTTAACATTGATGCACTGCGAAATGTGCGAGAAAGTATATTGATTAAGTTGCATTGTTGAGAGAGCCATTGGGGTGTTGGTTTGATAGCACATTATTTATTGTTCATGTCTTTCATTTGGTGCTTCTTGTTCCTATTGATAGTAGGTTGTAGGGTTTTATATTGATTAAGATGCATTGTACAAATAGCGAGTGTGATGTTGGTTTGGTAGCAAACCATTGTTAAAATCATCACGTTCTGCTCCATCCTATAGCATCTTGGGGGGAGTTAAGGCTATTGTGCCACGAAATCTGTAAGTGGTTTTACATGGTAATTTTGTGTCAATGATTAATTTATTGTTCATCTGTATATATATATCTCTATGTCTACATGTATATATATATGTATGTTTACATGTATATATATGCATATGTATACATGTATATATATGTGTATATCTTTACACGTATATATGTATGCATATGTAGACATGTATATATACATGTATATATATGTCTATATGTATACATGTATATATATGTCTATATGTATACATGTATATATATGTCTATATGTATACATGTATATATATATTTGTATTCCTACAAGGGTATCTTGCATAAATGATTAATTTATTATTCATGTGACCTGGCCTCTACTAATTGTTCCTTTTGATAGAAGGCTTGATAGTTTTAACATTTATGTGCTACAAAATGTGTGAGTAAGTATATTGATTAAATCACATTGTTGAAATAGCCCTCTTATATATATATATATACATATATATATATACATATATATTTATATATATATACATACATATATATATATACATACATATATATATATCTACATATATATATACATACACACACTTAATCGAGACTCTGAGCTACATTGGTGTTATTCTAATACCTCTTTTAGGATTTCTCTATTTCTCTATAATATTTAGTGTGAGGCGATGCGGCTTGAATTTTTTGATAATACCTCTTTTAGAATTTCTCTTTTTCTCTATAATATTTAGTGTGAGGTGATGCAGCTTGAATTTTTTGATAAAATTAAGAATATTTAACTACAGTTGCCCCTATAGCAATAGGTATCAAGCCAAAAATGCACAACGATAACTACAAACAATAAACATGGGCAACAAAAATTACTCACCCCAACCATATTGTTTTCAAGGAAGGAAGAAGATTTAACTACAATTTCCCTAAACCCACAGTAAATAGAGCTCTCAATGCCAAAGATATACACAGATAATCAAAATAGTAGACCAACAGCTAGAGAAACAAGATTTAACTACAAAAAACCAAAGTTACACAACCATGACTAAAAATAATAAACAAGGGCCACAAAAATCACTCAGCCCAACCATATCTCTTTGACAATAGGAAGAAATACATAAATTGTAAAAGAGCTATTAGCATAATACTCAACAGTCAAATATTAGTAACCCTAACCATATTTTTTCCACAAAAGGAAGAACATTTAACTATAATTTCTCCACCCGCAAAGAGCAGTAATCTCTTTCAAGTCTCAAAAAACACTATAATGCCAAAGATAGAAACATATAAGAAGAACACATTAACAATAAATTAATCATGTATGCAAAACACCCATGCAAACATCAGTATAAGGGCACAACCTCCATTGAAAATTTGAGCTACATCACTTGACACTAAATATTATATAGAAATAGAGAAATTGTAAAAGGAGTTATTAGGATAACAGTAAACACCCGTCAACGCAATTTTATCTCCAATATGTCAATGGTTTCATACAACCCTAAACCCTACAAACAAATAGCTACAATTCCTCCTATGGTAATAGTTGCAACACCAAAGATATACATAGATAATCAAAATAGTAGACCAACAGCGAGAGAAAGTAGATTTAACTACAATTGCTCCTATTGTAATAGGTATAAAGCCAAAGAAACATATAACAAGAAGACATTAACAATAAATTAATCATTTATGCAAAACACCCATGTATAATAGAGTATAACCCCACAAGATTCATTGAAAATGAAAACCAAACCATGTGTATGGAAACAAAGATGCACAGAGTATATATATGTGTCTACATATGTATGAATAAACAAGGGCCACAAAAATCACTCAACCCAACCATATCTTTTTGATGATAGGAAGAAGATTTAACTGCAATTTCCTTGAAGTCACATTAAATACAACTCCTAAACCGAATACGTAGCAATAATCCTTGCAAAATGAGTACAACCCTACACTTCACTAAATATTATAGAGAAATCGAGAAATTGTAAAAGAGTTATAAGAATAGCACTCAACAGCCAAAAATTAGTAACCCTATCCATATTTCTTTGATGAAAGAAAGAAGATTTAACTACAGTCTCTCTGCCTGTAATGTCCCCTTCTCAACTATAATCGATTCAGTTGACCGTTGGCCTATTCCGGAGACCCGTAGGCTACTCAAAGGGTGAAATTAGGGTTTTTTGTTTTTGAGGAGGTGGTTGCTTGAAGTTTGGAAATTGGATTGCGGATTCTTTTTTGGTTTTCAGAGAGCTTCACAGTGGTATAGACTGTTTGGTGTTCTGAGCAACTTCATGAATTTACTATTTTTAGTAAATTCTATTTTTGGCAATGGACATGTTGATTTCAGTTTAGTTGGTTCTCTTCATCTAGCAATTTAGTTGGTATTGATGTTTTTGGATTTTTGGGGAATTTTTATGGAGAGATAAGTTATTTTCATATTATAATGTTATATTTTAATATTATAACCCCCTTGGCCTAGCATTATAACTTTATGTTGTTTTAAAAAGGGCACTTTAAGGGTGAATGCCTCATCAAGAGAAAGATTAATTGTTTCAAAGGTTCAAAAATGCAAAGGGAGATTTGGACGCCAACTTTTCAAGAGGAGGTAATTTTAAATTAATGAAATATTGCCTTTTTGAGTTTGGATGCCACTTGTGGAGGGATAAGAGTCAACTCAAATTTGAAATATTGTTGACTACCTTGGGCGACCTTCTAGATGCTTATGGAAGATGCTTGGAAAGTCTATTTAAGGAGGCCTCTTCTCTTCATTTGATCATCTCATATTTTTGTTGGAAATATGCCTCAATCAATACAGGTTGAAACCTCCATTGGAGCCAAGTCGGCATGACATCTAACATGTCTGGCCGACTAGCAGATTGGTAACATCATGTTTTTTACAGGTCATTGTGACCTAGCTTTTGTCTCACCGAATGTTTCTATCGCTATGACATATTGTGTTCAGGGTGATCTCTTGTCACGTGGAGTTCTTTGGCCGACAGGCGATTCAATCGAATATCGTATGTTAGGGAGAGTCTTAGTGGTTTGCTATGAGCTCTCATCGATAGGAAAGTCTCACCGACAAGATTCACACTTGAAGTATTCAGGATAGCTAAAGGGTTCTCGCTATGATGTCCCAGCGACATTGGATTGTTTCACCAACGGAGGTTCAAATATTGTTCATCGGTGTAACCGAAGGGTTTTGGAGAAATGTCTTAGTGACTGAAGGATGTCTTGTCGATAGCCAATGGCTATCGAGGTAACCCAAATGGTTCGGGAAGAAGTCTCGGCGAACGATGTAAGTCTCATCGATGATGATGGTTCTTCAGCATAGGTCTTGGCGAACGGTGGTCATCGGGGTAACTTTTATGACTCGGTAAGAACCCTCGGCGAAGGATGTAAGTCTTGCCGACTGTAACTTGGCACTCGGTATGTCTGAGGGTTTCAGAGTAACTTTGATGACTCGTTATATGGTCTCAGCGAAGGATGTTTGTTTGGCCGATAAGAACATTAGTATCGGTATAACATATGGAACTCGGTATGATCTTCTGGTGACATAAGAATGTTTTAGCGATAATCTCCTGAACTTGATGTAACACAAGGAGGCTCGTTGGGATGTCCTGGAGAGAGCAATACTCTTGTCGAAAGGAAAACTGAAGCCGATACATGTTGTATGCTTGGTGAAACATCTTGGTGACTACAGTAACTCTTGGTGATGTCAATTTGAAGGTTACCTAGCATCGGCGAGACACTGATAGTGTCTCACCGAGATGCCAACACAGTGCGAATTCTGTTGACTATTTGACCGTCCTATGTGGAGTCTTGTGGACCAATAGGAGAAGCCAAATCTGAACAGTTGGAAGATTGTTAGTTGTGACAGTTCTATGAGGAAGCTTGACAGACAGAGATTGGCATGGTTATACTCTACAGTTGCAGATGGTCGATGGTTAGATGGTTGGATTATCGGTTGATTCGATAGATTGTTGTATGATCAGTAGATGTATTCTATTCTGTAATGGTTGTAACCAAAAGGTTCCTATAGAAAGATTGTTCATGGTGAATGTTGTTGTATAATGACACCAGAAAGATAAGTCTGGCATTTGTATGTAATCTTCATTACTGTAATACAAAGTGATTTCTCTTAGTGTGGTGGGTTTTTCTCCCGTAAGGGTTTTCCCACGTATATCTGGTGTTCATGTGTGATTGTCAAATACTCTGTTTCTATTATATGTTTCATAGTGCATCTTAATTAGACTATAATTGTAAAATTTAGAGGTATATCTACATTCTTCTCTAAGGTTTTGACGTTAGGAGAGTTGTTTCTACATCTAGCTTTCCTTACAAGGGGTATCAGAGCCTAGCCAGTTGTGTTATCCTTGTGGGTACGTTGGGTTTTTTGTGTCAATTATGTTTCAGTGGGAGTATTGTAGAAGTTTGTCAATTTCTAATTATAGATTGAGATGGCTAGCACATCAGGAAAGATTGAAATAGAGAAGTTCAATGGCAGTAACTTTGAGTTGTGGAAAATCAAAATGGAGGATCTTTTAGTGGATCGTGATCTTTGGATTGTTGTGGCTGGAGTGAAACCTACAGGCATGAAGCAAGAAGATTGGGACCTTGCAGATAGAAAGTCTAAGGGGATGATAAGGCTCTATTTGGTAGACTCCATTCTTCTCAATGTGCATGAAGAGAAGACTGCATCTTCCTTGTGGAAGAGACTGGCGTCTATTTATCAGGGGAAATCTTTGGTGAATAAACTATTCCTGAGGAAGAAACTATACTCTTTGAGAATGCAGGAAGGAGGGTCTATAGCTGATCATTTGAATGCATTTAATATGCTACTTTCTTAATTGAAATTTGTTGGTGTGAAGACTGAAGAAGAGGATCGTTGTATGCTACTATTGTGTTCTTTGCCAGACTCATGGGATTATCTAGTGATGGTTATTGGGAGTACAACATCCAGTTTCAAGATGGAAGATATTGTTGGTTCTTTGTTGTCAGAAGAAATGAGAAGGAAATCTTTTGAGATGGCGAAGGAGGCTCTTGTTGTCAGAGGAAGGTCAAAGGAGAAAGGCAAGATGAAGGACAAGAATTCCAAATCGAAATCAAAAGGGAGATCAAAGTCTCCTGGTAAGAAGTCCAAGGTGAAGTGTTGGAAGTGTGGGCAACCTGGTCATGTCTGAAAGGATTGTAAAGAGGAGAAAAAGAAGAAGAAGAAGAAGAAGAAGAAGAAGGACTCTTTCGATAATGGTTCTTCTCACAGTGATGGTGACGCCCTCATTGCAACCATGGCTACACAGGCATAAGATGATGTTTGGCTAATTGATTCTGGAGCATCTTTCAACATGACATCTCATAGAGAATGGTTCACAAAGTATGAAGAACACGATGGTGGAAAGGTGTACTTAGCAAGTGATTCAACTCTGAAAATTGTTGGTCATGGAAGAGTCAAAATACAATTCCCCAATGGCAGAGTGAAGGGAATTAATAATGTTATGCACATACTAGGTCTAGTTCGAAATCTATTATCTATCAGTATGCTGAATGATATTGGAGTACAAGTTACGTTCTTTGGAAGTGGTTGCAAGATGACTAGAGGTTCAATGGTGTTGGCTAGAGGTGCTCAAATTGGTACCATGTACAAGTTGGATGTACAGGCTGTTCAATGTAACAGTGTCTCTAGAAAGTCATTAAAAGCTGCTCATGGAGGTAAAGAGGGAAATATCGCTAATTATGTAAACTCTATGGAAGTAAAACTTCCTGCAGAGAAGACTATGCTTTGGCATCATAGGTTAGGCCATGTAGGAGAGAAAAGTTTAAAAACCTTGAAGAATAAAAACCTAGTTGAGGGGCTTGAAGATTGTAATCTTGAATTTGAATTCTGTGAACACTGTATATATGGAAAGCAGCACCGTGTTTCTTTTTATTCCAGTCCTCATAAATCTTCTGGTTTGCTAGATTATATTCATTCGGATGTGTTTGGTCCAGTGGTTGTTCCTTCTCTGTCTAAGTCAAGATACTATGTGTCATTTATTTATGATTACTCAAGAAGAGCATGTGTCAGTTTAAAGAATTTAAAAATCTTGTTGAAAATCAGACTAGTAGAAAAATAAAATGCTTAAGGACTGATAATGGCGGTGAATTCTATTCTGATGAATTTGAGAGGTATTGCAAAGACCATGGAATTAAAAGACATAAGACTACACCTTATACTCCATAGTAGAATGGAGTTGCAGAAAGGTTCAATAGGACAATGGTGGAGAGAGCACGAAGTATGCTGAGTAGTACTGGCTTGGAGGAGAAGTTTTGGGCTGAGGCTGTATCTACTGCATGTTACCTAATTAATTGTTCTCCAAATTCTGCTCTTGTTGAGAAAACACCTTTGGAAGCGTGGTCTGGTAAGAAGCCCTCTTTAAGACATATTCATGTTTTTGGCTGTGAGGCATATGCTCATGTGTGGGATGTGAAAAGATCTAAGTTGGAGAACAAGGTTGTCAAATGTATTTTTATTGGCTATAGTTGTCATAAAAGGATACAAGCTTTGGAATCTGATATAGAGAAGGTTGTATCTGGAAGTGTAATCTTTCATGAGCTGAAACCTTCCACTTTGGATCTCTGCTAGAGACAAAGTCCGAAAACAAAAAGGATGTAGTTGAAATTCCCCCAACCGAGAAAGAGGAATTAGAAATTCAAAATGTACCTAAAACTAAGGAGAGCTCGAGCAGTCCTAAAAATTTTGAGAAGAAGAAGAACAACCTCCCTCACCAGAGGAGGTCAACCGAGAAGAAAAATACCAGATAGGTATGGGTTCTCTTTGATTGATTCTACTTGTGCCTATGCTTTGCTTTCTAGCACTGATGAGCCTAGGACTATAAAAGAGGCATTTAGAATGTCTGATTCAGACTCTTGGTTGGAAGCCATGAATGAAGAAATGGCGTCATTAGAGAAAAATGAAACTTGGAGTTTGGTGCCCTGGCCTAAAGGTAGAAAAGTTGTGGGCTGCAAATGGGTATTCAAGAAGAAGATCGGTCTGGATGGTAGTGTAGAAAAGTACAAGGAAGACTGGTTGCAAAGGGTTATTCCCAAGTTGAGGGAATTGATTATGGGGAAATATTTTCTCTTGTAGCAAAGCTAACATCTATCAGATTTCTTTTGTCACTTGCAGCAGCATATGACTTAGAGGTAGAACAGATGGATGTGAAGACAACATTTCTTCATGGTGATCTTGAAGAAAAATCTATATGTCCCACTTGAGCACTTTGTTGAAAAAGGTAAAAAGAAACTGATATGCAAATTAAAGAAGTCTCTGTATGGTTAAAGCAGTCACCTAGAATGTGGTACCAGAAATTTGATACTTTTGTATTGTCTTTGGGATTTGTGAGATCAAAATCTGATCACTGTGTATATTATAAAGCTGAAAGTGACAAGTATTAGTTATTGCCTCTATGTTGATGATATGTTGTTCATAGGCAATAGTAAGCTAATGATTTTTGATCTTAAGTCTCAGTTGTCTGCTAAGTTCAAATGAAAGATCTTGTGCAGCAAGGTATATTCTGGGGATGGAGATAACCAGGGATAGGAAGAATAGAAAACTTTGGCTCAGTCAGAGTAAGTATATCAGGACTGTTCTTGAGAGATTTTGTATGAATGATTGCAAACAGGTAGTTGTTCTAGTCTTGTAGGGAATGAAGCTATCATTTGAGGACTATCCGTAAAATATCCCCCGAGATGGAGGACATGACCAAGTAAATTCTATGCTAGTGCGGTTGGTAGTCTCATGTATGCGATGGTCTGTACAAGGCCAGACATTGCTCAAGCAGTGGGAGTACTTAGTTGATTTATGGCTAATCCAGGAAGAACACATTGGGATGTTGTGAAAAGAGTTTTCAAATATTTGAAGGGCACTTCAGATTTTGATTTGTGTTACCATGGGAATTTAGTTGAATCACAGAGGACTCTCAGTATTCAAGGCTATGTGGATTTTGATTGGGAAGGGGACATTGACAACAGGAGGTCCACCAATGCATACATTTTCATGATGAATGGTGGTGCAGTGAGTTGGATGAGCAAGCAGCAGGATGTAGTCGCTTTGTCCACTACGGAGGCTAAATACATGGAAGCTACTCATGCTTGTAAAGAAGTAGCTTGGTTGAAATGTTTGTGTTCTGATATTGGTTTTGATGCAGGGGAAATAACTATTTTCTGTGACAGTCAGAGTGCAATTTGTTTGGAAAAGAACCCTACTTTCCATGCCAGGACGAAACATATAGACGTACAGTACCACTTTGTACGAGATATGGTGGAGGATGGAAAGGTCAGTTTGGAAAAGGTTAATACTCTGGAGAATGTTGCAGATGCATTGATGGAGCCAGTGAGCACAGACAAGTTTAGGTGGTGTGCCAGTTCAATGGGCCTTAGTGCCCATGATTTTCAGTAAGTTTTATTGTGCTCTAGAGGTGCCTGTGTGATCTTCGTCAAGTGGGAGATTTTTGGAAATATGTCTCAATCAATACAGGCTGAAACCTCCATTGGAGCCAAGTTGGTATGACATCTAACATGTTTGGCTAACTAGCAGATTGGTAACATCATGTTTTGTACAAGTCGATGTGACCTAGCTTCTCTCTCACTGAATGTTTCTATCGCTGTGACATATTGTGTTTGGGGTGATCTCTTCTCGTGTGGAGTTCTTTGGCTGACAGGCCATTCAATCGAATATCATATGTCAGGGAGAGTCTTAGTGGTTCGCTATGAGCTCTCATTGATAGGAAAGTCTCACCGACGAGATTCACACTTGAAGACTTCAAGATAGCTAAATGGTTCTCGCTATGATGTCCCAGCAACATTGGATTGTTTCACCGACAAAGGTTCAAATATTGTTCATCGGTGTAACCGAAGGGTTTCGAAGAAACATCTTAGCGACTGAAGGATGTCTTACCAATAGCCGATGGCTATCGGGGAAACCCAAATGGTTCAGGAAGAAGTCTTGGCGAACGATGTAAGTCTCGTCGATGATGATGGTTCTTCGGCATAGGTCTTGGTGAACAGTGGTCATCGAGGCAACCTTTATGACTCAGTAAGAACTCTCGGTGAAGGATGTAAGTCTTGCTGACTATGACTTGGCGCTCGGTATGTCTGGGGGTTTCGGAGTAACTTTGATGACTCGTTATATGGTCTCAGCAAAGGATGTTTGTTTGGCCGATAAGAACATCAGTATCGGTATAACATATGGAACTCGGTATGATCTCCTGGCGACATAAGAATGTTTTAGCGATAATCTCCTGAACTCGATGTAACACAAGGAGGCTCGTCGGGATGTCTTGGCGAGAGCGATACTTTTGTCGAAAGGAAAAATGAAGCCGATACATGTTGTATGCTTGGTGAAACATCTTGGCGATTATAGTAACTCTTGGCGACGTCGATATGAAGGTTATCTGGTATCGGCAAGACACTGATAGAGTCTCACCGATATGCCAACACAGTGCGAATTTTGTTGACTGTTTGACCATCCTATGTGGAGTCTCATGGACCAATAGGAGAAGTCGAATCTGAACAGTTGGAAGATTATTCATTGTGACAATTATGTGAGGAATCTCGACAGACAGAGATTGACATGGTTATACTCTACAGTTGTAGATGGTCGATGGCTAGATGGTTGGATTATTGGTTGGTTCAAAGGTTGATTTGACAAATTGTTGTATGATCAGTAGATGTATTATGTTCTGTAATGACTGTAACTAAAAGGTTCCTGTAGAAATATTGTTCATGGTGAATGCTGCTATATAATGACACAAGAAAGATAAGTCTGGCATTTGTATGTAATCTTCATTACTATAATACAAAGTGATTTCTCTTGGTGTGGTGGGTTTTTCTCTCGTAAGGGTTTTCCCACGTATATTTGGTGTTCATGTGTGATTGTCAAATACTCTATTTCTGTTATCTGTTTAATAGTGCATCTTAATTGGACTGTAATTGTAAAATTTAGAGGTATATCTACATTCTTCTCTAAGGTTTTGACGTTAGGAGAGTTGTTTCCGCATCTAGCTTTCCTTACAATTTTTAGTAAAGTCATGTTGCCGAAATGTTGACAAAATTGCTTCGAGGAAAGCACACCTCCTAGCTTGGCTCATCTTCTTGCTTAAAAGATAGCAACTACTTGAGAGGTAGATTGTAGTTGAGTTTGTTTCAGCATTGCATTTTTGTTCCTAGCATATTAGTTAAGTTTCTTTGCATTTAGTCATATTTTTGGAGTTGTTGAATATCACAGCTGATTGTAAGTTTCATTCATAGATTTCAAAATAAAAATATTGTTGTTTTGGGTGTTGTTAGCTCTCAAAAATGCAGGCTGAATGCCTCAAGAGGCTGCCAATCCCTTGATACATTTTAGGGTAACAGACAAGGTCAAGAGAACTCAACCTTCTACTCTTTAGGTGCTGCAAACCTGGGCGGGTGTACCTTTCTGAATGGTGCATGCTTAACTTGTGATTATCTTCTTAAAACAATTTGTTCACAATGGCAATGGGAAGTGAACAAATGAAATCCAACTTGAAAACAGTAACAATATTCTAATCTGAATCCTAAAATGAATGCTTGATTAACAGATGTAAAGAAAATTGAATAAGTTCAAATGGTGAAGTGCAGAGACTAGTGCCTTGTTGGGTATGTGGAGTCAAATGAGATCAAAATGAGAAACACACTCTGGAGAAGACACAAATTATCTAGCATACATTTTGTTTACAACTTGTATAAACATGCAAGAATGTGATTACTAAGCTCTACTTGAATAATCCAATTGAATCTCTCTGATTACTATGATTAACTAAAATGATTTAGTCTTTACTTGAAAGAACCAACCAATCGATCACACAAGTACAACAAATGTGTGTGAAAAATTGAATACAAACTTGTCATATCAATTTAAACAATCAGAAAGAATCCAACTTGGAGACAACTTAGCAATTCTCTTATTAAATTTAATAGATAACTGATACCAGAGATGTGTGGAAACATCAATTGACATTCATAAATACCTCCATTTTAGAACATGCATCATAGCCTCTGATTTGATAAATTTACTATTTTGTATCCATACAATTTGCCTACTGTATCGAATAACTGATAACGGGTCCATTTTACAATTACAAAGATGCCAATTTATACACCAGCATGAGAAAATAAAACATATTGAAATATCATGTCGGCCCTCCACAAGATTCAGGCTCCAATCGAACTGGCCCACAACGGTCATCAAATGTATACATGTCGGCCACAACTTTCAAATTTATGTTTTCATTCGCTAGTGAACCAATCGCCAGGACGACACAAAAGGTATGTCGAAGGCAACTGTATCGTCAATCGTTAATCATCCTACATTCCTCTGTTCCTCATGCTATTCGCTTTCGCCGTAACAAACTATTTGCTACGCCGAAGACAATAAGTATCCATTTGTCTTCATTATGTTTTGGTATAGCCCTGTGATATCGGGGAGATGTCATACAGATAACAAAACATTATATCGAAATGTAATTCTTCACATGCTTTCATTCGCTGAGATGCCAAATATCTCTCACCGATGAGTGTTTATCATGTATATCATTGTAGCTTCCAACCATCGAGGGGACCTCTTGTATAATCTTCGTGTCACACCGAAAAACATTGTAGTCACTCCCATTCGCCAAGACCATTAGATTTTCTCACCGAAGAGAATACTCATCGAGTTGTCAGCATGACAAAAAAATGTTGGGGGGACCTCATATAGAATGCACCATGCTTTACCGAAAGTCACCCTGAGATAACTTTTGATCGCCATGAGAAAACCACACCTACACCGAAAGCCACACAAAGAAATCCACATGTAAGGTCAGCGAGACAAAAGATAATCGCCAAGACGTGATGCTGATACCGCCAAGTTTGGCCGAAGAGAATCCATAATGCGTTTGTCGGCAAGACCCAAAAAACTCGCTATGACCATATGTCAATGCCGCAACTCCTACCGAATGGTGCCTGTAAGCGAAAACCAATCGCCATGACAAATAATAAGTCTTGCCGATAGGCAACACAGACTTACATTAGCAAAAAATGTACAATGGGTCAGGGAGACAAAGGTATTCTCACGCCGATATGAACCATAATGTAAAATATGCATGACCCTATGGATTCAATGGGACAATATGGCAAAATAAGGGTGAAATATGCATATGGTAGGACCAAATCTGGAAATTTATGAGTGAAAACATATGTAAAAACATCAAATTTTTTCAGTCCCAACAGTGGCTCCATTTGGGGATGAATGATAGTGATATTATTGCAAGGATCCAGAATCTTTGGGTGAGTAGACCAAACACAAAATGATGAGCTAGCGAGTAGAATGGAAATGGAAACGAAGCATGAAGGAATGAATGCAAAAAGAATGCAAGATGGAAGTGAAATGGATGCAAAATGAAAGTGAACTACAACCCTAAGCTACTATGCATGGAAAATGATTTTAAAGAGGAAAAGCAAGAGTTGTCCATGCACTAGCAACCCTTAATCCTCTGTGCTTTGGTTTCACCTGTTCTGAGCTATTACAATCTGAAACTCAAACCAAGCTTTCCCCTGTCAAAGACCTAGTTTTGTATCGAGTTCATCAAATTCTTCTTGAAGATACTCATGCAATCTTTCCTGTCACTGTTATTGCAAGTTCTTAGAGTATCATCATGCTTGGTTTTGCCCAAAATCCATACATCATCCTGTAATTCAAATTCTTCAACATCTTGGGACAAACCCCTGTTATTACCAACATACAAAATATACATATATTCAATGCAAAATTCCTCATTATCTTTCTCACTATTTTGTATTGTAAAACACTCATTTAGCTGCATTGAAAATTCATCATCAGAGTACCTCTCTTGAGAATTAAAAAAATCTGTCAAACCAAAATTGTCTGAAACATACAAATCTGAAACCTTTTGCATCTCTTTGATACCCCTATGACTCAAATCTTCAATATTAAGCATATATGAACCAATCAAATATGGAACACTATCATCCTTGGTATGCAGACAAATGTCTTCTCCACATGAATTAGAAATTTCAAAATCACATACCTCTTCTTGAATGGACACAGGCCTTTGATCAACACCAAAAGTCTCACCATCATACCAAGAAATGCACTGGGTGTCATAAAAATCTTTACACAAAGATCTCTCACTATCAAAACAAATGCAGGTTGGACACGGAACCTCAGAATCACCTTCATGTGTATACCTCTGATATTCAAGAGTTAGCAAATTTGAAATTTGCTCACTGCTAAGCAAACAAGTTTCTACATTCTCATCACTACAGTTGTACTCATCACTTTTGTCATCATCAAAAAGAGGTCCAGGATCATCATAGAATGAGAAAAAATAAATATTACTAGCACAATCACTTGTTCCATAATTTAACACATCACTGTGTTTGTCTGAACATATCTTTTCCTCATCATCAAATGCATCTTCATAGCTTTTAACTATAGTAGGAGGTATTATATACTCATTATCAAATAAACACACATTGTCCATTGCATCTTCCTCTTGATCATCACAAGAATCACAAGAATCACCTTGCTGCAGATCAAAATCCACAAATTCATCTTCACAATCTATATATTCACTGGATCTTTCATAACATACACTGCCCTCTATGTCATAATCTAATATATAGGAAAGAAAATCATCATCCTCGTCTTTCTCATGCATGCTATCATATGAACCATATTGACTTGTTCATGTCTCATCTTCTATTGGCTGCAGTGTATAATTGATCTCCTGATGCTCATCTGTGATATCATCATTGTCTTCACACCTTTTCTCCTGTGTGGTATTAATAAATTTATTTATTGGATCAGAAGTATATTGTTTTGTTGACTCTGGCCAATACAATGATTCAGGATCCCATGCTCCACCAGAGTACATCCTCCACACACCATTGCAGTCAAGCACAACATATTTTTTAATTGGATCAATACTGACTAACTCGTGTTGGGCTAGTTCTATCTTGAAATTGCCAAAATTTACATCACAGAAACAATTGATCTGATCCTGAGGCACAATGTCAACAAGCTGGTTCATTCTTGGCTCTCTATACAGCTTGACTTCCTGACCATTTACTGGAACGGTAGCATAAGACAGATCAAACTAAATATTTCCTCCAACTGCTGTTGTCCACTGTCTTGATAGAAGCATCCCAAATTGAGGAGGAGTATCTATCACTGTTATATCTATATTATATGCCACTTGTGGATAAGTAGCCAGTTTGACTTCAACATTTTTTATAATACCTACCACAGGGACAGGTCTGTTATCCATTGCATAGCACTTTCCTTCATATGTATCGACCCTCATGCCAAGTTGTTTCATAACTCCTACTGGCATAATATTTATAGCAGCGCCAGAGTCTATCATGCAATTTCTTAGCAATTTGTTATTGATAAGTAACATAATGAAAAAAGGATCAACTTGTGGGGGAGTTGCTAATACATCATTCAAGTAGACATCTAGGATATCCATTTTCTCCTGCCTATTGACTACTTGAATAGCTAGTTTATTTTCAGAATTCATTATCATTTGAACAGCACTATCTCTGTATTCTTTTATTTTCATCAATTCAAGTAGAGGAATATATATTTTTACCTAGGATAACGCTTGTGTGAAGTCAAAAGAAGAGCCCTCCACCTTAACAATTTTCTTCTGCTCTGGCATTTCTCCTTTGTCTTCTTCCTTTTCTTTTTTACTAGGCTGGTCAGGCTTTTGTATCTTTCTGTGTAATTCTTCAACTTCCTGCTTTTGGACAGACTTCTATTCATTCTTATCAGGCTGTCTCTTTTCTAGCTTTTTCACCGTTCCTTGTGTTGCTTTCTAATCTTTCATAAAAATTCCCCCAGGAATGCCTTCCATCTCATTTACTTTTCTATTTCTCAACCAGTATTTACTCCTTGCTTCTTCAACTGCTGCAACAATTATTCTCTCCATTTCATCTTCAGTGAGTCTCCTCACACTGCATTAAGTAGGTGGCTCAACAGAATGTGGCTCTGTGTAATCTCCTTCAGAATCATAAAAGACCTACTGTTCAGCCATATGGACATTGTACTTCTAATTTGAAACATCATATTCATAGCCTTCATCCTTTGAAGATGAGTACCCTTCCTCAATATGGTAAAAAGTGTTTGAATCCAGATACACTTTGTGATCTTCTCCATTGTTTTCCATCAACATCCCTACCTCTTGCATTCTTTGAGCTACAACACAATAATCTGGGGAATGTGGCTGATTACAAACTTCACAGAAGTAATTATTACTCACCATGTAAGTTCCCCTTTTGCTCAATGGATCAGGAGTCTCCTTACTTTTAGGCCTGGCTACCATAGGTTTCCCATCTTTCCAGTCTGTATTGGAAGGCATATCATGCAACCTTGGCCTTTCATTTTTGTTCTCATTTCTGTATGTATTCTCTTGTCTGTACTGATAATTATTACCTTCCTGAGGAAGACTCGGGTTGTCTCTTTTACTAATTATACCAACAGCCTTCTTGTTATTTTCAATTGTTAATGCAATCTTTTGTGCTTCAGCCAAATCTCTTGGGGATCTACTTCTCAGTTCATACCCTATCTTAGGATCAAATGCATTTAAATAAACACTCAATGCAATAGAATCCGGCAACCTTGATCTAGGAGGTACTTTAGTATGCAACTTGTTGAATTTTTGGTTGAAATCATAAATTGAATCATTCTTATTTTTTGAAATTCTCATTAATTCATGAAGAGCTACATCTGGAGCATTTTGATTCCCATATTGTTCTAAGAATCGATCTTGAAATACTTGAAGAGAATTGATTGAGAATGCAGGCAAGCTGTTGAATCAATCCCTAGCATCCTCAAGAAGTGACATCATAAATAGCTTCATGTGTAAATCTTCATATGGCACATCTATGTCTTAGATGGAAATGTTGAAAATCTTAACATGCTCTTCAGCAGTGATAGCATTACTTCTTGTGAATTTGGGCACCATACCCCTCCAACTTCCATCCATAGGGTAAGGGTATAACTGAAAATTTGTTAAATCAAACTATCTAATCATGGTTGTATGCTGGTGAGGGGGAGGAATAGGTGGGCACTGATGCTGGTGCATATGATTGTTGTACTGTGCATTATACTGTGGGATAAAAGACTGACCAGGAGGATGATTTGGTTGCTTATAGTGATTCCCAATCTAATGGTTATGAGCATTCGATTGATTAGATCGCCCTGCACCATGACTACCCTGCTTATGAGGTGGCACATACTTTGGGGGGCAATCAGCTGTATGATCAGTAACTTGTGCTTTATGTAATTTGGATTCTTTTATTGCTTGTATCATTCGAGCCCTTTCCTATTCTTTTCTTTCCTTTTCTTGGGATTCAAACAACGCCTTGATTTCTTCAAAACTCAAAGATTCATAAACATTTTGAGAAATCACATTCTCATTAATCTGGTTTTGATCATTTTCCATCTTCTGATCATATTCATGTTGAATTTTGATTCGTTCAGGCTCAAGTCTAGCTTCAAACTCAGCCTGCTTCCTAGCTTCAAACTTAGCCAATTTCTGAGGATCTAGAGAAGAGAAAGGATTTATTTGATCTTCAGGGGTACAAATTTCTACACTTGAATCATCTCTCCATGTATCATAGCAATTATATGTTTCACAATGTGCTCTTGGTGCTTTGCCTTTGTCTGTTATGCACATGTCCTCATTGATCCTCTTTCCTTTATCAGCTCTGTCATCTTTGTGCGTCCACTTACTGCTACTAGCAGGGGCTCCCGTATGACCTCCCTTGTATTGAGATCTTCTTCCATTCATGATGAACAACTGCAAAATTTTTGTCAAAGTTGCCACTCACTTTTATCAAAAATGAGAAAATACTTGATGTTTCTTATTCCCAGCGGAGTCCGTATATAGTTCTTGACTCTATGATTAAGGCCTTGACTCTGAATGTATTCCCCAGCAGAGTCGCCAATTTGTTAGCTCTCAAAAATGTAGGTTGAATGCCTCAAGAGGCTGCCAATCCCTTGATACATTTTAGGGTAACAGACAAGGTCAAGAGAACTCAACCTTCTACTCTTTAGGTGCTGCAAACCTGGGCGGGTGTACCTTTCTGAATGGTGCAGGCTTAACTTGTGATTATCTTCTTAAAACAATTTGTTCACAATGGCAATGGGAAGTGAAAAAATGAAATCCAACTTGAAAACAGTAACAATATTCTAATCTGAATCCTAAAATGAATGCTTGATTAACATATGTAAAGAAAATTGAATAAGTTCAAATGGTGAAGTGCAGAGACTAGTGCCTTGTTGGGTATGCGAAGTCAAATGAGATAAAAATGAGCAACACAATCTGGAGAAGACACAAATTATCTAGCATACATTTTGTTTACAACTTGTATAAACATGCAAGAATGTGATTACTAAGCTCTACTTGAATAATCCAATTGAATCTCTCTAATTACTGTGATTGACTAAAAGGATTTAGTCTTTACTTGAAAGAACCAATCAATCAATCACACAAGTACAACAAATGTGCACTGATAAATTGAATACAAACTTGTCATATCAATTTAAACAATCAGAAAGAATCCAACTTGGAGACAACTTAGCAATTCTCTTATTAAATTCAACAGATAACTGATACCAGAGATGTGCGGCAACATCAATTGACATTCATAAATACCTCCATTTTAGAACATGCATCATAGCCTCTGATTTGATAAATTTACTGTTTTGTATCCATACAATTTGCCTACTATATCAAATAACCAATAATGGGTCCCTTTTACAATTACAAAGATGCCAATTTATAAACCAGCATGAGAAAATAAAACATATTGAAATATCATGTCGGCCCTCCACAAGATTCGGGCTCCAATCGAGCTAGCCTGCAACGGTCATCAAATGTATACATGTCGGCCACAACTTTCGAATTTATGTTTTTATTCACCAGTGAACCAGTCGCCAAGACAACACAGAAGGTATGCTGAAGGCAACTGTATCTTCAATCATTAATCATCTTGCATTCCTCTGTTCCTCATGCTATTCGCTTTTTCCATAACAAACTGTTTGCTACACTGAAGACAATAAGTATCCATTTGTCTTCATTATGTTTCTGTATAGCCCTGTGATATCGGGGAGATGTCATATAGATAACAAAACATTATATCGAAATGTAATTCTTCACATGCTTTCATTCACTGAGATGCCAGATATCTCTCACCGATGAGTGTTCATCATGTATATTGATGTAGCTTCCAACCATCGAGGGGACTTCTTGTAGAATCTTCATGTCACACCGAAAAACCTTGTAGTCACTCCCATTCACCAAGACCATTAGATTTTCTCACTGAAGAGAATACTCATTGAGCTATCGGCAAGACAAAAAAATGTCAGGGGGACCTCATATAGAATGCACCATGCTTTACCGAAAGTCACCCTGAGATAACTTTTGATCGCCAGGAGAAAACCACACCTACACCGAAAGCCACACA
This sequence comes from Sequoia sempervirens, assembly GCA_007258455.2. Classification (NCBI taxonomy): domain Eukaryota; kingdom Viridiplantae; phylum Streptophyta; class Pinopsida; order Cupressales; family Cupressaceae; genus Sequoia; species Sequoia sempervirens. The sequence continues at coordinate 85,424 of VDFB02042901.1, forward strand.
AAGAAATCCAAATGTAAGGTCGGCGAGACAAAAGATAATCGCCAAGATGTGATGCCGATACCGCCAAGTCTGGCCGAAGAGAATCCATAATGCGTTTGTCGGCAAGACCCAAAAAACTCGCTATGACCATATGCCGACGATGCAACTCCTGCGGAATGGTGCCTGTAAGCGAAAACCAATCGCCATGACAAATAATAAGTCTTGCCGATAGGCAACACAGACTTACTTTAGCAAAATTTGTACAATGGGTCAGGGAGACAGAGGTATTCTCACACCGATATGAACTAGAATGTAAAATATGCATGACCCTACGGATTCAATGGGACAATATGGAAAAATAAGGGTGAAATATGCATACGGTAGGACCAAATCTGGAAATTTATGAGTGAAAACATATGTAAAAACATCAGATTTTTTCAGTCCCAACAAGTGTTTAACCAATCTGATTCCTTGCTAGGGGCGACCTTGTGTGCCAAGTTTCAGATTTTATTTTCATGTATTGGATTTTATGGAGCAAAATTGCCCCTCCTTGAGGGTCATACATTTCTGAAGATGTCTTGAATTTTGTGCAAAATTAATGTGAGTCTTTTGGGTTGGTTTTACTATTCCTTCTTGGGCACCATCATCCTAGGAGTTGTATGCATTTTGTTTCATGTGATTTGGGTGAGTTTTGAGTGAGTTGTGAGAATATTAGTAAGTTGTTGAGTTGATGAGTTGCTGGTCTATGCATTTTCAGTCAAAAATCAATTATATCATATTGGGGAAAATTCATTAGTTGAGTGAGAAATTGATTCTATAAGGTTTTGTGGGCATTGGAGAGTAGCTAACATTATTGCAGCACTGAAAACTTCTAATCTTGTGTTCTTGACAGGCTCTCTAACTCATTGTAAGCTGAATAGTAGTACTGTTAGCAATTCTCACTTCTTCTCTTTGACTTACTTGTAATTCCCATTGAATAAGTGGAAGAGGCTAGCTTGCCACCTATTTACTTTCAGTTAATAGCCTTAGGGACCCTCTGACCATATGCTCGCTATCTCTTGGTGCCATCTTGGTTAGAGTTACTTTCAACTCATCATGCATAAGATCCTCTGACCATATGCCCGTCTATCCTAGATGCATTCTTGGTTAGAGTTCCCTTCCATTTCTGCATTGCATCAGATCCTCTAACCATATGCTTACACCTTGCCCAACATCGGGATCCTGGTGTACATCCTTGGTTAGAGTTGCTTTCACATCGTTTTGGTTTTAGAGCTAACCTTAACAGGTGCATGTTGATTGTAATTGTAATTGGAAAAAAAAAAAAAAATTGGTCTAGTTCATTACAGTGGTATCAAAGCCATTATTCTACCAACTTGTGCCCTACAGTGATTCAGTTGTCAGATGAGTGATAGTGATTGTAGATACTACACCAGAAGTCAAGCCATAAAACAATAGTCACAGTTTCTGCCAGTGCCAGAAGAAGATACTTTTTCAGAGGCTTTGAGAGAAATAGGGAAAGCAATAGGTACTGGTAAAGCAGTTGAGAACATGTCAGATAGTCATAAGTAGGCCATGGATGAGAGAGATGATAGGATGGAAAAGAATTTTGATGGGATGATTGATATGATGTCACATTTGCTTGCAAGAATGGATCAGCAGGCTGCTCAGAATCATACCCCTAGTCAAAACAATGCCACAGGTGAAAATAGTGGTGTCAATGGAAATAGTGGCAATGGGAGAGATAGGACTATTGGCCAACATGAGGCCACCTCTAGAGGATCAACCTCTAGGCCACTCTTCCCTACATTCACTCAGAGGGAGGAACCACAAGTTGAAGTTGCCATTCCATTTGCAAATGATGTCAGTAAAGCCTACTTGGAGTATGCCACCTTACCCCCTGATCTTAGAGACCAATGGTCCTTTGATCAATTCTTGAACCAAAGAAACAGGAGAAACAGAGGAAGAGTTGATAACAGAGCCCCTATGGCTCACAGGCCTGACTATCAACAAGCCCTAGGGAAGGTGTTGTTGGCTCACTTCGATGGAAGTGATAAGTGTTTAGCAAGGTCATGGGTTCAGAAGCTGGATGACTACCTATCGCTAAGGCCCATGTTGGAGGAAGATGCCATAAAGTTTGCAACATTGCATTTGGAAGGAGTTGCCTATGAGTGGCGGTACCATGGTTTGGTCATGCTTGGAAACAACCTCATTTGAACCTATGATGAATTCACCAATAAGTTGATTGATAGGTTTGACACAAAGGATCCTGAAGTGAGATTTCACGAGCTTGCATAGTTGAAGCAACATGGATCCTTGGATGCTTACATAGCTTATTTTCAAAGGCTCTCTGTGATGGTGCCCAACATCACTGAAAGAAGGTTGGTAGTATTGTTCTCTGAAGGATTGGTTGAACCTTTGAAAGGGTTGGTTAAGGCTTTCGATCCACCAAGTCTCAAAGAAGCTATCAAGAAGTCTTGAATTATGGATTTATCAACCCCTAGGCCAAAATTTTCTCCCAAGCCCTTTGGCCACAAGAGGGATAAGAAGCATTTTTCAAATCAGCACAAGAAGTTTCCACCCAAGTTGACTGATGAGCAGCGTGAACAACTTAGAAAAGAGGGCAAGTGTTATACATGTTTGGAGCCTTGGATTAAGGGTCATAGATGCCATGGAAGAGGGCGTTCTAATCAAATGGGAGCTTATTTTGATTATGGATCAGAATCTGATATGTCTGATCAGCAGTCTTATTTTGGAGACAACGAGGAAGAGAGAGCCCCAAAAGAGTCTGATCACGAGCAAGGAGTTGGGGGCCCTATTGCCCAACTCTCTAGCTTCCAAAAGAACGAACATTTTAAGGTTCGTGGTGGGATTGGAGGTCACCGTATTGTTTCCTTAATTGATATTGGGGCAACACATAACTTCATTGATGAAGGTGTGGTTGCAAAGAGAGGTCTCAAAATAGAAGAATTTGAAGGATTCAAAGTCATGGTGGCTGATGGGTTTCATATTTCTTGCAACCAAAGAGTTCGTAACATGTCTATGTAGTTAGGAAACTATGAAGTCAAAGATGACTTCTATGTATTTACTATTGGTGACACGGATGTCGTACTTGGTATTCAATGGTTACACTCACTTGGTGAAATCTCTCTCAATCTACAAACAATAGAGCTCAAGTTCCAATCTGATGGAAAGAAGGTGGTGCTTAGAGGAATGTCCAATGGTGGTCCTCGGATTGCGTCATTCAAAAGAATGGAGAGGCTGATTTGGCACAATCAAGTTGAGTGGGTTGCGGAATGTATGGTTCTTCCAGTTAGTCCAGTTGAAACAAAGAGGGACTATCCTCTAGATATCCAGTCTATACTCACCAAGAAGAGTAAGGTGTTTGTTGATCTACCTTCTGGGCCACCTCTTGAAAGGGGAGTTGAGAATGTCATTGAACTCAGGGAAGGGGCCAAGCCTATCATCACAACACCATATCAATATCCTAAGAAGCAAAAGGACGAGATTGAGAAAAACATAAAAGAACTATTGGAGATGGGCTTCATTCATCCAAGCAAGAGTCCCTTCACTTCAGCAGTAGTTCTTGTGAAGAAGAAGGATGGCACCATCCACATGTGTGTGGATTATCGTGCCTTGAATCAAAGCACAATCAAAAATCGGTACCCCATTCCCTAGATAGATGAGCTCATTGATGAGCTACATGGTGCCAAGTTCTTTTCAAAGATTCATTTGAGTTCAGGCTACTATCAAATTCAGATGAGAGGGTCAGATGTTGAGAAGGCGGCATTCAGATGCCACTATGGTCATTTCAAGCTTTTAGTCATGCCTTTTGGGTTGACTAATGCTCCAGCCACCTTCCAGTCTTGTATGAACAGAGTTTTTTAGAAACAATTGAGGAAGTTTGTGTTGATCTTTTTTGATGATATCCTCATCTTCAGCAAGACGTGGGAAGAACATCTCAAGCACTTGGTGGAAGTGCTTAGCATCCTAGAGTCAGAAAGTTTGTTTTCCAAAGAGTCCAAATGTGAATTTGGAATGAAGGAGCTGCTCTACCTTGGTCACATAATCAGTGATGATGGGGTGAAGGTTGATCCTGAAAAGATCAAGGCAATAGTTGATTGGCCACCTCCAGAGAACTTGACTCATTTGAAAGGGTTCTTGGGTCTTTGTGGCTTTTACAGAAGATTTGTGAAGGGCTACTCTCAAAGTGTTGCTCCTCTTACTAACCTCACTAAAATGGGGGCTTTCTTTTGGTCAGAAAAGGCTCAAAGTGTTTTTGATAAGTTCAAGAAAATCATGAGTTCTTGTCTAGTGTTGGCCATACCGGATTTCTCCAAGCCTTTCGAGTTACAGTGTGATGCATCCGAAGAAGGTGTTGGGACTGTTTTGATGCAAGATAAGCATCCCATTATGTTTGAAAGTAGGAAACTACGGGGTGTTGAAAGGACCTACTCCATCTATGACAAGGAAATTCTTGCAATCATGCATGCATTAGCTAAGTTCAGACAATATCTGGTGGGGAGCAAGTTTGTGGTCAAGACTGATCACAATAGTCTCAAGCACTTCATGTATCAGAACAATTTGAATGAAAGACAACAAAAGTGGGTGAGTAAGCTTCAAGCTTATGATTTTTACATTGAGTATGTCAAAGGGAAAAACAACATTGTGGCGGATGCTCTATCTAGGAGGCCTCATTTGAGCTCATTGTGTGAGCTTATTACTGATTGGAAGGAGATGTTGCTTGCTGATTATGCCAAAAATCAATTTGCAACCAGCATCATTGAAGGTACTTTCCATGATGAAAGGTACAAAGTGGTTGATGTTTTGATACACTATAAGGGAAGGATCTTTTTGGTGGCCGATTCTAAGCTCAAAAAAGGAGATTTTGATGACTTTCCATGACATCCCACTTGCTGGTCATCAAGGTTATTTCAAGACATATAGGCAGATTCAGGAGAGGTTTTTTTGGAAGGGGTTGAAAGAGGAAGTCCAACATTACATCAAGGAGTGTCCCACTTGTCAGATGAACAAAAATGAGCATTCTCTTCCAATTGGTCTGCTGCAACCTCTTCCCATTCCCAACCAAAAATGGGAAAGCATATCAATGGACTTCATCACGGGGTTGCCAAAGGTTCGAGGAAAAGATTGTATCTATGTTGTAGTGGACAAATTAACAAATTTTGCTCACTTTTTTGCCATCACTAGCACATTTTCAGCAGCTCAAGTTGCAATTTTGTTTCTCCATGAAGTGTTTAGGTTGCATGGGTTGCCAAAAAAAATTGTGAGTGATAGGGACAACAAGTTGATAAGCACCTTTTGGCAAGAAGTTTTCAGGATGAGTGGTACGGTGCTTACTCCAAGCACTAGCTATCACCCTCAAACTGATGGTCAAACAGAGATAGTGAACAAGTGGTTAGAAGGCTATCTTAGAAATTATGTCTTGGAGCAGCAAAGGGCATGGGTGAAATGGCTTCACATAGGGGAGTATTGCTACAATTCATCCTTCCACATGTCAATAAGGATGTCTCCATTCATGGCTCTCTATGGTTATGAGGATCCTAGCTTTGCTGATTTGGTGTTTGGTGATAGCAAAGCCCCTCAAGCCAAGGATTGGTTGCAGCAAAGTCAAGATATTTTGAAGTCCTTGAAGAACAACCTTAAAATAGCACAAAATTAGTAGAAGATGTATGTTGATTAGCAGCGTGTTGAGCGTTCATTTGAGGTTGGAGATATGGTTTATCTTTGACTTTAGCCTTACAGATAGTCTACTCTAAAGAAGAGTGGAGCTGAGAAGCTCAAACCTCACTTCTATGGGCCATTCAAAGTCATCAGAAAGGTTTGATCAGTGGGTTATGAGTTGGAACTACCATCGAGTAGTAAGGTTCACAATGTCTTCCATGTGTCTCACCTCAAGAAGGCACTTGACACAATGTTGTTGCTTCATCATAGTTGCCTCCCTTGGACGAAGAAGGATAGTTGACCTTGATTGCAGAGGAGATTATTAATTCTAGAGAGCATTCTTTGACAAGAAGGACAATCAAAGAATACTTTGTGAAGTGGAAGAACTTGCCTTTGGAGGATGCAACTTGGGAGAATGAGGAGATTCTGCAGCATCCAAACTTGTGATTGGTTGAGGGCAAGCAATCTTGGGGAGGGTGGACTGTAATGTCCCCTTCTCAATTGTGATCGATTCAGTTGACAATTGGCCTATTCTAGAGACCCGTAGGCTACTTGGAGGGTGAAATTAGGGTTTCTTGTTTTTCAGGAGGTGGTTGCTTGAAGTTTGGAAATTGGATTGCAGATTCTTTCTAGGTTTTCAGAGAGCTTTGCAGTGGTATAGATTGTTTGGTGTTCTAAGCAACTTCATGAATTTACTATTTTTAGTAAATTCTATTTTTGGCAGTGGACAGGTTGGTTTTAGTTCAGTTGGTTCTCTTCTTCTGGCAATTCAGTTGTTATTGATGTCTCTGGATTTTTGGGGTATTTTTATTGAGAGATAAGTTATTTTCATATTATAATGTTATATTTTAATATTATAACCCCCTTGCCTAGCATTATAACTTTATGTTGTTTTAAAAAGGGGACTTTGTGGGTGAATGTCTCATCAGGAGAAAGATTAATTGTTTCAAAGGTTCAAAAATGCAAAGGGAAACTTTTGAAGAGGAGGTAATTTTAAATTAATGAAATATTGCCTTTTTGAGTTTGGACACCACTTCTGGAGGGATAAGGGTCAACTCAAATTTGAAATATTGTTGACTACCTTGGGCACCCTTCTAGATGCTTATGGAAGATGCTTGGAAAGTCTATTTAAGGAGGCCTCTTCTCTTCATTTGATCATCTCATATTTTCAGTAAAGTTATGTTGTCGAAATGGTGACATAATTGCTTTGAGGAAAGCACACCTCCTAGCTTGGCTCATCTTCTTGCTTGAAAGATAGCAACTAGTTGAGAGGTAGATTGTAGTTGAGTTTTTTTTAGCATTGCATTTGTGTTCCTATCATATTAGTTCAGTTTCTTTGCATTTAGTCATATTTTTGGAGTTGTTGAATATCACAGCTGATTGTAAGTTTCATTCATAGATTTCAAAATAAAAATATTGTTCTTCTGGGTGTTTAACTAATCTGATTCCTTGCTAGGGGCGACCTTGTGTGCCAAGTTTCAGATTTTATTTTCATGTATTAGATTTTATGGAACAAAATCGCCCCTCCTTGAGGGTCGTACATTTCTGAAGATGTCTTGAATTTCATGCAAAATTAATGTGAGTCTTTTGGGTTGGTTTTACTATTCCTTCTTGGGCACCATCATCTTAGGAGTTGTATGCATTTTGTTTCATGTGATTTGGGTGAGTTTTGAGTGAGTTGTGAGCATATTAGTAAGTTGTTGAGTTGCTGGTCTATGCATTTTCAGTCAAAAAATAGTTATATCAGATTGGGGAAAATTCATTAGTTGAGTGAGAAATTGATTCTATAAGGTTTTGTGGGCATTGGAGAGTAGCTAACATTATTGCAGCACTGAAAGCTTCTAATCTTGTGTTCTTGATAGGCTCTCTAATTCATTGTAAGTTGAACAGTAGTACTGTGAGCAATTCTCACTTCTTCTCTTTGACTTACTTGTAATTCCTGTTGAATAAGTGGAAGAGGCTAGCTTACCGCCTATTTACTTTCAATTAATAGCCTTAGGGACCCTCTGACCATATGCTCACCATCTCTCGGCACCATCTTGGTTAGAGTTACTTTTAGCTCATCATGCATAAGATTCTCTAACCATATGCTCGTCTATCCTAGATGCATTCTTGGTTATAGTTCCCTTCCATTTCTGCATTGCATCAGATCCTCTGACCATATGCTGACACCTTGCCCAACATTAGGATCTTGGTGTACATCCTTGTTAGAGTTGCTTCTGCATCATTTTGGTTTTAGAGCTAACCTTAACAGGTGCATGTTGATTGTAATTGTAATTGGAAAAAAAAAATTGGTTCGGTTCATTACACCACCCCCAAAGACTGATAATCTCCTTCAAGTCTCAAAAATGGGTATAACGTAAAAGATAGAAACATAAAACAAGAAGACATTGACAATACATTAATCATCTATGCAAAGCACCCATGTAAAAATTAGTATAACCCCATAAGCTTGTAAAAGACCTGCTAGAATAATACTGGACAGCCACCAAAGTAATTTTATCTCTAATTGTTAATGCTTTCATACAACCCTAAACCCTACACACAAATAAATATAATTTCTCCCATGGTAATGGCTACAACGCCAAAGATACATACAAACAACCAAAAGAATAGACCAACAACGTGCAAATAACCAACCCCAACCATATTTTTTGACGGAAGAAAGAAGATTTAAGTGAAATTTCTTCATCCATAGAGAACGATAATCTCTTTCAAATCTCAAAAATGGGTATACACACAGACAAGCAAAATAATAGACCAAGAGGAAACAAATAACTAACCCAATTCCTCCATTGATATAGAATGATACTCTCTTTCAAATCTCCACAATGGGTATAACGCCAAAGATACAAACATTTGGCAACAAGACAGACAATAAATTAACCATCCATGCAAACCACCCATGTAAAATGACTTACAAATTCTGGAGAACACTAGTTTTCAATCTGGCATAAGATGCTTTCCAAAAAATCTGGTATCAAACCAGCGACGAAGCCGAAGCCAACAATTTTTTCTACATTCGTCTGCCACGAAACCAACACCACAATTGTTGTTTGCACAATGCAACTTAATCAAAGTATACTTTCCCAGACTACTGCTACATTCAATATCACATTTACTTCATCTGTTTGAATTTACTTTGTCTGCCTCCATTGTACAACAACCGCATAATGCATTAACCATCAGGTGAGCAAGCACTTACCATTCACCTTTTTCCTTTCAAGGAGACCACCTCCACCATTGCCAAGCCACGTATTTGCAAAGGTCTATGTCGAACACTTACCATTCACCTTCCCCGTTATGACGACAACATTCTCCACTGCCACCAACCCACATAATAACCAATGCCCACATCGCCACAAAAAAAAGGTGCCCTCCTAGCCGACTGACAGATCCCCGATGCCGAAAAATCCAATTCGTGGCTGGGCTAACAAAAAACTTGGTGGAAACTTCAAACAAAATAGCCTATCAGCTAATAACAATTTATTTAAAGTAAATTTTTTTGAAATTTTACATATCATTAAAATAGAAAATTGTAGATTATTGATTGATTGTGTTTTTTATTAGAGGTAAAAGTGGGTTTTGAAGGGGCCTGGAACCTTGTACAGGATGGTTTTGAAAGAAACCACCAACCTATCAAAGAAAAACAAGCTACAAATAAAATAAAACATAAGTCAACAACAACTCCACAACAGCCTCTAAAATATTAACATGACTACACACACTGCAACAAATAGACAAGCAAGGGCCTGAAACCCATTTTGCAACTTGGTTTTAACTAGGACCAAAAACCCTTAGAAACACCAAGAAACTGCCTGCATCTTCCAAGCGTCAACAAACCAACCGCTCATGGAAGACACCATAGAGCTAGGAAAGATAACTAGATTAATGGTGTAGGACACCATCAAAACCCTAATAAGCTCAGCCTGTTGGGACAAAGAGAGAAACTTAGAATACAACCCAGCTTGCAGCAAAACATGAGAAGCCAAAGATCCCAAATCAACCATGGACAACTCCAACAACAACAACTCTTTCGAATCACTCTAGTAACAGGAAACTGACTCCAAAACCACCTCTAAAGGAATGAGCTCCCCTCTATTGGAGAGGATGATATGAACAACAAAACCACCACAGCCAAAAATCACCAACACCCTCCACCTCCACCTCCATAGGAATTGATTGATTATGTTGATCCTTAATAGATAAACTATTTTTGTTGGTGTGAATATGGTGTTTTACCTAGCTAATTCAGATCTAGTATGTCCTATTCACATGTTAAGTTTACATAGGTCCTAGGAATATTTCTGGAAGTCTGTTGGAAATAGATCTTCTTATTCCATTTACTTCTTGTGTCCTAGGTAATTTAATGTTTTTTGTCTCATACCATGGGATTGAGACACTTGTAATGATCTTGTTTAATCCTATGTCTCACCTTGGCTATATAACCAAGGGGTCTCATTTGTAAATCAACCCAATTGTAATATATCATTTTCATCCTTTGATAGAATAACATTATTATTGCATAGTTGATATCTCTTGTACCTTCATTAAAGTTCCTAGATCTTGGATGACTACAATATTTAGACAAATCCTAAATGGTGTAGAGTATTCTATACCAACTCTTAAATGGTATCAGAGTTTGTGGGATTGCTTCTTGTCAATCTTAATTGGAAGATCTAAGGTGTAGATCTTGGTGGATCTTGAAAATTTGAGCATGCTCATCTATTACATCGAATGATGACTTGAAGAATCAGAAAAAACTTGAATGAAATACCAAATTTGGGGTTTTCCTCCTTGTGTCTTTGTATTTTAGGTTCATTTTGGAGCTTGTTAGTGCAGATCTAAGCCCATCATTGAGTTCAAGGTGTTCAATAAAGTCAACTTTTCTTTTTGTTTCATTTATATCAGACATCAGAGGTCGAATCTATGAGGGTTTGAAGTTGGGAAGTGGTTGCTATATCTGGGAGGTAGCTAAAATTTTGGAGCATTTTGGGTCAAATCTAATGTCGTCATCATGTCCAAGATGCCAAAGAACCTTAAGATCAACTATCAATTCATTAAATTTAAACACTTTATTCTTGGAGCCCTAAAAAATATAGCCCTCCATCACCATTAATATTTCCCATGCAACCATATGGTCACTTGCATAGGGGTCATCAAAAGACTAGTATGATCAACATGTTTTTTGTTTTTTAAAGTTTTTTTTCAGAATTTAAAAAAAAATTATATTGATTTTTTTTTTTAAAGTAGTGGTACACACTACAAGTCTATGTAGATTGTAGGTACACAGGCTTGCTATCAGGGTACCACATGGTGTTCCCATAGCCACACAAGCCCTGTGGACCCAATAGTGGCCTGCTAAACCCGCCATACAAAATATTCTAGAAAAATTAATTTATTCAATCACAAACATTTTTTGACCTCAGGCACAAAAAATGCTGGTAACCAAACATTCTAGATTCAAAGAATATTCTAAGCATCTTGTAGATTCTCTAGCATCGAATAATATTTTGATAGTTGGGGAAATATTTTGATGGGTGGTGAACATTTTGACAAATGACTGCTGATGTGAACATTGCATCAACAGTGATGTCAACAATTTTCTCCCCTAACCTACCCCTCTCCATTGGATTTTTGAATTTGTGATGAGGGCACAGCCCGAGACACAGAAAATAACCCACAAACAAGAGAATAATTTTATTATTTAGAAAATGGAGCTTCTTACATGCAGAGAATCTCAAATCCCCAAATTCTACAACACATGCAAGTTACAGAAAGCTAAGAACAACCCTTTCGCAGTATGCGAGCTTGTCCTCAAAAAGTTACCCAAAAATTAGAAACCCGCCCATAAATAGAGCTCCTATTTAGTTTGGAGCCAAAACAACATTAAAATTTGAGTTTAGGCGGTTTGGCGCCGAAAATTACAACTTGAAATTCAAATTTCAAAAGAACATTTGTAATTGTATCTTCTAGAAAGTGTGCCAACTTCCCGGGGCCATAAATTTTGATTCGGGGCTCCAAATCGTGAACCGTTTGAACCGTTGGAAAGGTCTCGAAGTCAAGAACGCACTTGAAATCCACTATGTTGATTTCAGAAAGTTTCGGGGCCATTCCGGGAGCTCTAAGTGCCTCAAATCTAACTCAGAATATTTTCAGGTGCAAATCTGGGAAACTAAAACTGCAATATCTTTCAACCCAGGAATAGAAAATAAAAACCATAAATTGGGAATTTCATTATGACGAAAAGGGTATCCAAAAATGTAAAAAATCTAAAAATTGAGAAACTTGAAATTTAACTATTTTTGGGTGATGCAAGATTGCCCTTACACCATTGGATGCTCCTGCATCAGACACCCAGGGTAATTTTGAGAAGTGACCCCATTC
>VDFB02042902.1:0-19670 GCA_007258455.2 Sequoia sempervirens
TATTGGGAAGACCTTGGTAATATGATAGGAAATCCATTCATGATGGCAAGGAAAATTGTTATAGGATAAAGAAGAATGTGAAGGAGAATACCTTGAATCCCATGAAGGATAAGGGTGAAGAGGTAGAAAAGAATCCAATAGTTTTCTTAGTGACTAGGAAATAATTTTTGAAAGACTTGGAGAGGGAGAAGGTGTGTTATGATTTCATTCTTAAGCCTACAAAAGTTAAGAAAATAGAGAAGGAAGTACCCATGGAGATACAAAATATTTTGGGTGACTTTTTTTGGGATTTTAATGAAATAATTACCTAATAGATTTCCACCAATGAGGAGCATAAGTTATTGTAGGATTGGATACTAAAAGATAGTTCTCCAAACAACGCACTATATAGAATGACTCCAATAGAAAATGAGGAGATAAACTACCAAGTGCAAGAGTTGTTGGATAATTTTTTATTATAGAAATTTTGATTATGTGTGTTGTACTTGCAATACTCACACCAAAGAAGGATGGCGAGTGGCGTATGTGCACAGTTTCAAGATTCTATAAACTAGATAATTATCAGGTATAAACTTCCTTTACCTCGAATGGATGACATGATGGATTGTTTGAGTGGAGCCAAGTACTTGAAAAAGATAGACTTGAAGAGTGGACACCAGAAAATAAGGATATTAGAAGGTAATGAATGAAATATTGTGTTAAAAAAATTGATGGTTTATATGAATGGTTGGTAATTCCATTTGGGTTAATAAATGCCCCAAGTAATTTTATGCAACTAATTAATTAGTTACTAAAACATTTTCTTAGTAAATTTTTGATTGTATATTTAGATGATATTTTGATTTCCAGTAAAACAAAAGAAGAGCATCTAACACATATAAACGAATTTTTATAAATATTTAAGGAAGAGAAGCTAATTATGAATTTGAAAAAATCTAGTTTCATGAAGAAGGAACTAGTATACCTAGGGTTTGTGGTGTTTGAAGATGGGTTGAAAATGGATCTAGAGAAGGATAAGGCAATATTATACTATCCTTCACCTAAAAGTACATTTGAATCCAAGAGTTTTCATGGCTTAGTGAGCTTCTATAATAAGTTCATTAAAAAATTTAGTGGAATATGTGCAACTATCATAGAGACCATGAAAGGTGGTAGGAAATAATGTAAGTGAATTGTTGAAAGAAAAACCTTGATCGAAGTCTAAATTCTAATATTCTCATATGTGTAGTAAACCTCAATGTGATGCAATAAAAAGGGAGAACTTAGATATTGAATAAGTATAAATAAAAGTATAATAAATAATTTGGATTCATACATATAATAACATAACATCATACATTCATATACTTTTATGGATTATGCATGTCTTATAATTTATTCATCATGTTTCCTCAATATATATCTTACATATATCTTCCACACATCCTTATTTTCATACATATGTTCAATCCATATGATTCCACACTCTTTCTCCCACATTTCCCTTCTTTATATACCCTCTTAATGCCTTTTCATAATTCTTTCTATCATATCCTTCTATAATAACACTTAATTATCTTATTCCCATGAATTTAAACCATTTTCTTTATGATATTTTATACTTTTATAGCTTGTTTAGGCATATTAGAAGTGTTTAATACTATTTAAGTGAGTATAATGCATTTATGGATCTAGAAATGACCCAAAGGACATATGAGTGCCTCATAATCCTCTATATCTACCAAAATCTCCCTAGGCTAAACAGTATGCTTGTCGTCAAGACAACTATTTGATGGTCAAAACAACACAACAACATTAAACTAAATACTACTATTCTATTTCTCTTGAAAGAGAAAGATAACACATGGAGATCTATCTCCTAAGGTCCTGCTAATTGGTTCTCAATTATGCTGACTTCAATAAGTGGTTGATATAACTGTAACGTTCAAGGGGCCTTTGTTGGTAACAAAGAACAAGAATGCATAGCATCAAGTAGTCTACGTTTGGGGGGTTTTAAATAAAAGAAAAAGATAAATCAAAGCTTTTAAATCAAAGAAACATGAGTAAAATTCTTACACATCCAAACATGTATATTAATAATCAGTGTTTATTCCAACTAAACACAACTATAGCAAGATGCAATCCATAGAATAAACTATGCTACTACATACATCCATAATGCTAATTTAGATACCATCAATAATCACTAAACTTACTTCAAAAAAATCACCCACTCATCATCCAAAACATAGATCAAATGAATACAATAACAATTTAATTCATAGATAATCCAATGATATGATTTTGAATCCAATTCCTTCTATTAACTTTCATCAAATAAGGAACAATTAAGCACAACGAAATCACTGGCGTATGGATTGATCATGTACCATTAACCTTATCAAAATGGATCCAAACTTTGAAAATCATGACATGAAAATGTATGAAAACTGTAAAATAATCAAGCCTTTTTATTGAACTTTCAGAGTATCTTTCTAAAACATTGAAATCCTAGATCTAGTTTCTATCTTCTATCCTCAGGTGGCTGATCTTTCTTCAATTAGCTAACCTTTACAAAGTAGATTCTAATAGTACATATAGGGTACCACATGCACGAATTTCTCAATTATCAATCGAGATCCACAATTCATGGAGTTGAAACTGAGTGCAGAAGTAGACTCAAGAATCCCTATTTTCAAGGCTGAACACTCTGTTGTAGAAAAAAGGAAATCTGATCCCCCAAGAAGGAAGTGAAACCCAAGGATTGGACTCAGAGTTGAACTTATGTAAAAATCCACAAAAAGAGGAGAAGAGCAGATAGAGCATGGTGAAAAGAGTCATTCACTTTTGTATTGAATGCTCAAGAATGTACTCATCATAACTGGAGAATATCTGTTGAAGAGTACTTAAATCTGGCCCATCCAACCAATCACCTTCAAATTCTGTAGAAACCAAATTTTGCATCTCCTTTAACTTAATTAGCTCCTTTCTAGCAGCTCTTACCTCCTCCCGAATATCCATAACTTGATCCAACAATAAATTCTCCCCATCATCTCCCTTTTGCATAATCTCCTCAAACCTACTCCTCCATCTCTCCCTTGGTTTATCCAATGATAGGCCTTCTTTATTGGAGGAATCTAAGTTGATTAAAATGGCTACAACCTCCTCTAACTCAATCATCTATTGATTCAAGTCTTTACTCATTTCTCGAACTTCTTCTTGATGTCCATGCATAGCCCTAGACTTGTATCTTATGATGCTCACAATCTTTTCCATAAAATATTCATTACCAAGCTCAAGAATTGAATATTCTATCAAGGTGGATTTGGGAACTTTGCTGACGTCTTCAAGTCTTTTAACATATTCCTTATATTCATCATCTTGCTTATCCAAATCCTTAGCCTGCTAGTCTAGATCTTCTGCTAATTCAAGAGCATCTTTATGAATATCATAAACCTCAACAAGAACATCATCAACCTCCTAGTTGAGCTTATCCAACCACTTATCCATCATCCCTACTTTTCCTTTCATTTGAATCAAATCATCTGCTTCCCTCTTTGTTAACAAAACTGGGGATTCAGGAAGAGTAGCTTGTTGAGAAATGGGACTTGAAACATCTTTCAAGAAACCATGGAGCTGATCCAATTGAGCCTTAAGCTCATCCTTTCTTTTCTTATCTTTAATCATCCAAGATTTTGTTGAAGAGGCCACAATGTCAATCAAACTCATATGTTGGTTTCTCGTAGGCTTTCCCAAATTCACTGCCCCCAACCAATAATTTGTGATTTGCATATCATCACAGTTCTTCTCCATTACAGGTACAGCACATTCAACAAGGATCTCTCTAGCATCAATGAGCCTAGTAGAGTGAAGAACCCAGGCCTTCTTCTTAGGTTTCTCTTTCCCAATTTCTTTCATCATTTCTTCCCAATTCAATGGTTGTGGTTGAACAACTTGTTTTCTCTCTAGGTCCAGTTTTAACCAAGTAGGAGCAATAGGAGTAGTGGCTACCTGGGCTGAAGAAGAAGCAACAGTAGTGGAAGACAGAGGTTACAACAATGTAAGCCTTGGTTGAGAATCAACTTCATGCACATTTTGTTGATCACTTTGCTCCCTTTCCTTTGTTAACCTTTCTGCTTCCTCTTTATCCTTTTGATCTTGCAGCCTCTTAGCCTCCAGTTCCATCTTTAAACATTCCTCTTCCTCTTTCTTCTTTTCTAACATTTCATCTTGCTGCTTTTTCAATTCTTCAACATAGTCCCATGCCTCCTTGGACTTCTTCACATGTTCAGCAATCTCAGCAGCCTCCTTTTCCCTTTTCAAATGTTCTTACTCTTCCTTTTGCCTATAAGCTTCTTGTTCTTTGAGCTTAGCTTCAATAGCTTCTTTTTCCCTTCTTTGTTGAGCCTTTTCCTCCTCAAGGTCATGGATTTTTTGCTACATTATCAACTTATCCCTTTCTTTTTGAATTTTGAGCTCCTACTCCTTTTGTTGTTGTTGAGCCAATTCATCAGCCTTGACCTTATCTTCCAACTCCTTCTGCTTGACTGCCAATTTAGATTGTGCATTGGCCTCCTCCTCTTGTTGCTTAGCTGATACCTCAGCTTGTGCCTTAGCATCCTCTTCTTGTTGCTTAGCTAATGCCTCAACTTGTGCTTTAGCATCAGCTTCTCTTTTTGCCTCTTCAAAGAGTTTCAATTGATCTTCCTCAGTCAATACGTGCTCAGTCCCTACATCGTCTATCATATCAAAAGATGTTCATGTCAGATGCTCTTTATCAGATGTAGTCTTTTATAAATCTGTTTCTATATTATGTATCTCAATTTGACCCTCCATTTGCTTTAAAACTTCTACTTCACTATCGAGAGCTCCCTTTGGTGATTCTTGGCCCAATTCTTGTGCATCAGAGGGCTGAGTAGGTGCTTCCCCTGCAGCAGATGCAGAAGCACCTACCTCCGCAGTTGTTTCATCTTCCTATACCTCTGGAAGATCTTGAGGAACCACCTCCTCACCTTGTGCACTAGAAGGCATGAACTCTAAAGGTTCCTTAGGCATCATCCTTCTCTTTTCCCTTTTATATCCTTGGGTGGTACCTGCAACTTTCCTCTTCTTGGACAATGTAGCCTCAACCTAATTAGTCCTCAAACTCACCCATTGAATACTCTTGTCCAACACAGGTCTTGCAATTTTTCTTTATGTCAATTGTCTCCTCTCCGGCATTCAATCTGTGGATCAAAAATCTTTAGTACCAATCTTTCCTCGTCATTACTTGAGATCCGACAAATCCCATCATCGGACAATGTAGGATGTCTTCCTTTATCCCAAACTCAACCATAAGTGGGATAGGTATCGCTCATAATTCTTCTTCCTAAGATCATACTCATCTTGCAACAAAGTAAGCAGAGTGAACACGGACCAAACCAAACAACAAAGAAATTGAAAGAAAAGAGGCGAGAGGTAAGGTCGGGGATGGGGAACGAAAAATGAAACTTGAAACTTTCCATGTGAGTTCTAATCCGGTTTTGATCCCGATGTGAGCAAACAAACAAAACACGAGGAAATGACCAATAAGCGGAGACGAGACCCGATTTCGGTATTGTCCGAAAACAACCAATAAAACAAAAAGGAAACAAAAGAGAAGGCGGAGTCGGAGTCGGAACCATATCCAAACTAGAAACCTTGAAATAGTTCCATGTCTAGATTTGGTTCCAGACCCACCTCCGACAGAATAAAAGACACACTTAGGAGAAAAAACAAAGAACTCCTAAGACCCAACCAGACAACCAAAGACGACCAAAAAAAAAGAAAAGGGGGACCCATTTTGTTCCAAAATAAAATAAAATGGGGTGGTTATACAAGGCATAACAAATGGCGACTCGGCTGGGAAAAATGGTTTACCCAGTTTTAAGATATTGAAGAATTCAATCACCCCAAAACTTATAATTCATGAGACCTGTTAACTTAAGTGTGATCAGAATATTTAAGTAAAGTTGAGCTGGAATCTCAGATGTAGAACCAACATAAACTACTGCTTGAATCTGAGTGTGTGCATGCTTATGGTGCATCCTTCTTTATTTGAGCTTTCTCCACACCTAAACAACTATATCTACAATCCAAGCTACATGGGTTGAGTCTTTCAACTGTCATGCAATGAAATCTTGGGTATTGCTCCATTGCCATTCAGGCATCCATAGCTTCGACGAAGATACCTCTAGTTCTCTCAAAGCATTGCTCTACTACCAATCAGGCGTCCATAGCCTCGATAGAGATACTTGAATTACCCATTTTGTATTGAGTTTTCCTTTTATCCTAGTGCTTCTCTTTTTCTTATTTCTTTTACAGGCCTTACTTGTGAAAATTCTTTTCAAAAACCTCCTCAATACATAGTCTGAGATGTGGGTTGAAAACTACACTGGATCCCATGACAGTTTTGGGGAAACATATTTTTCACTTGAATCGAAGATATAATCACCCTGAGATGAATAGGCACTTTATAGTCAAATGTTTTATCTATTTTGTGACAGATTTCAATGATAGTTCAGGAGGTTATCTACAATATACCTTACTCCTAATAACCTTCAGACTCATGCTAAAATGACCATAAGGCATGAGCTTTAGAACAAAATCTTTCGACACATATGCCCAAAAATGCCTAAACCAATTTCTCTCCTAGTACCCACAGCATTCTTTGAATAACAACCCCAATGTTTGAAGATGAAAGAAAAGAGAATCCCCAAAGAAGACAAAAATAGACACAAAACAACAAAGGAAACAAAAATAAATAAAGAAACAACAAACAAACAACAAAAAGGAAGCAAAGAACTATTAATTACACAAAATACATATATACAATCAATTCATAAACTCAAACCTTTACGAGCCAAAGTAATGCTTCAAAAACTTCCCATTGACTAGCAATGGAACAGGTTCTCCCATCAAGGTGCTTAAACGAAAAGAGTTCTCACCCAAGATCTCGCCTACTTGATACGGACCTAGCCAGAGTCTATCAAATTTTTGATGATCACCCTTTTCTCCTTAGCCTTGTCCCACAGCAACACCAGGTCTGAGATTTTGAATGCCTTAATCTTAGCTCTTTTGTCAAACCAACGTTTGACAACAGCCTGATGCTTGAAAACTGTTGTAGAGCAACATCTCTCTATTCTTTCATGTTTAAAAGGTTATTTAGTCTTACCTCAATCCGGTCATCTCTTGTATAAAACTCCTGCATGAACTTAAGAATAGGTATCTGTAAGTGTATGGGGAAAACCGGATCTTGGCCATAGACCAATTTAAAAGGGGAACTTCCTAGAGAAACCTTAATACGGTTTTGATCTACCCATAAGGAAAATCTAAACTGGGTATGCCAGTCTCTAGGATTACTTTCAAGTAACTTCTTTATCACTTCTAACAGATTCTTGTTAGTAGATTTCGCTACACCATTTCCCTAAGGATAATAGTTAGAGGAATATTTCAAGATAATTTTATGTTCGTAAGCCCATTGAATAAATTTAGCAGCTGAAAAGGCAGGGCCATTGTCACATAGTAGGGCGAACGACACTCCAAACCTGGTAACAATATTTTCAGTGAGAAATTTGATAACCACATCAGTGGTGTTGTTCTTGCATGGTTGAGCCTCAGTCCAACGGGTGCAATAGTTTGTAGCAGTTAGGATGAATTTGTGTCCTGTAGAAGAATTAGGATTAATTACCCCAACAAAATCCAATGCCCATTGGGAAAATGGCCTTACCTCATATACTGGTTGTAGAGGCATTACTGGATTACTCTCCTTTGATGCAGAAGTCTGACATGTATGACATGTCCTGATGTGTTGATGTGCATCCCTTAACACATGGGGCCAATAATATCCTAACCTGAGGATTTGATGAGCCAAGGAATCTGTTGACCTGTGTCCTATGCCATGCCTACCATGGAATTCAGCCATGGCATGCTTAGCTTCTTCTTGATCCAGACATCACAGATACACCCCCTCATAATTTCTTTTGTATAGAGCCCCTCCTTTAAGCATGTAATGAGCACTCTTCATCCTCAATTCCCTTCTCTGGGTAGCATTCATCCCTTCTCAGCATCTGTTATTGAGAAGGAAGAAGATCAAGTCAGTATACCATGGGTCCTTGGTAAATGAGTGCACAGTATATTGCTGACAGGTAATATTCTTGTCAACATCTGCCATGGCCTTTGATAAGCCTTGTCCTCAGACAAGTTTCGTTGGATGGATCTCTAAATCATACTCTTACAGGATAGCTATCCATTTTCCTCTTCTTTCCCCCAATTCACTTTGCATAAGGAGAGACTTAATCGTTGGATCAGGCACTATAGCAATAACTTGGCTTCTCAAAATGTAATGCCTAAACTTTTTTACTACTCGTACCAATGCAAAGGCATGTTTTTCCAAGGGTGGGTACCTGACTTCTGCATTCTTGAATGGAGAGCTCATGAAGGCAATTGGTCTTTCATCTCCTTCACCTCTGTGTTGTGGTAGGACTGATGCACATGAATGATCAGATGCAAATGAATAAATATAAAAGGGCTTTAGGTAATTTGGGCTGGTCAAGACCAGTGCCTCAAATATTGATTGCTTAATCTACGAAAATGTAGATTTAGCCTCATTGCTCCATTCAATTTTAGCATCTTTCTTCATCATCTCGTTGAGGGGTTTGACAATTTCTGCAAATCCTGTTATGAACTTCCTTATGAAATTAATCCTCCCGAAGAAGGACCTCATCTCCTTTTTACTGCCTGGCATTGTCAATTTCAAAATAGCCTCAACTCTGTCGAGATCTATGGATATTCCCTTTTCTGATATCACATGCCCTAGAAGTTTGCCTTCATAAACTCCAAAGACACACTTCTTGGGATTTAGAGATACTCCATAGTTGATACATCTCTTAAGGACATTTGCTAAATCAGCAGCATGATAATTTCTTTTCTTAGAAAATATTGTTAAGTCATCCACATATATAATAATACACTTACCTATCAAATCTTTAAAAGCCACATCCATTGCATGCTGAAAGGTAGCTCCAGTGTTAATGAGGCCAAACAACATGCGTCTATAGGAAAATGTTCCCCATTTTGTAGTAAAGGCAGTCTTCATCCTGTCCTCATGACTGACAAGCACTTGGTTATACCCAGAATAGCCATCTAAGAATGACATCATCTGGGATCCATTAACAGTTTGTAATACCTCATCAAGAGAAGGAAGTGGATAGTTATCCTTCTCTGAGGCCTTGTTCAGATTCCTGAAATCAACACACAACCTGATCTCCCCACTTTTCTTACGTACTGGAACTAGATTGGCAACCCACGTGGAGTGCCTTACTGGGAAGATGATTCTTGCTGATAAAAGATTCTACACCTCTTTCTGTATTAAAGGCTCAATAAAAATGTTGATGAGACGCTGCTTTTGACGAAAGGGCTTGGCTTCTGGCTTCAGTGGTATTGTGTGTGTGATCACAAAGGTGTCAAAAGTCTTCAAATATTCATAACTCCAGGAAATTGCTGCAATATCTTATTTTAACACCTTAATTATTTCATTTCTAATCTCCTCAGGGCAGGTCTTTCCTATAAGGACATTTCTTTTAGGGCTTGAATCAGCCAAAATAATGGATTCGTACTTCCCCCCTTCACTTTGCGTTGGCACTCTCTCCCAAGCCTGAGGATCAAAATCAAATATCCTTTCTAAGGCTACAATCCCCTTGGGGATGCTGTTACTCTTTAAGTTCATTACTCCTTCTGTATCACAATCTTCAGGGTCCCATTCTCCCTGATCTCTATTCGATTCATCTATGATCTGTCCTTTAAAGACATCTGAACTTGCCAAGAAAGCAAGTATGTGTTGGTATGTGTTGGTTGTCCTCAAAGACTTGAAAATTTTGAACATTATCAGGGACTACTGGATGGAAACTAGCTCAACTAAAAATATTTTCAATTCAGAGTCCTGCATAGGCTCCAAAGTACTAGCAATAACTGCCAAAGCATCTACAATCTAATTTTTCTCCCTAGGAATCAAAGTAATTCTGAAAGCGTCAAAGTCCTCGATCAAATCCCAAACCCTATTTCTATAAGCAACCAATCTTTTATTATGGAAAGTATATTGGCTGCAAACCTATTTGATAATGACTTCAGAGTCCCCCATCACCATAAGAGATGTGACCTTCTTTTGATGGTAAAACATTAAGCCCCTAGCAAGTGCTTCGTACTCTTCCACATTGTTTGTGCAACCAAACTGTAGCCTATAGGAAGCAAAATAAGTCTTCACCTTTGGATTGATTAATTCCACCCCTGCTCCACTTCCTGATTTGGATTTAGAGCCATCAAATTTCAGACTCCATAACTAATCTAGGGTTGGGGTCTCTTTCTTTTTTTGATCTAAAGTCTTTTGCTTGGCAGAAGTATATGACAACTCAGACTGGTGTTGATCATCAGTGCTTGAAGGTGACTGGGGGCACAATTCATCTAAAGATTCCCCTAGAATGAAAATTTGTTCAGGAAGTGATTCTTGAACCTCCTCTTGAGTCGGGTCATGATTTAGTACCTTTTTCACCAATCCCCTAGGCATTGTAAGTGTTTTTGGGGTCAATGTAATTGGAAAAGACTGAGATTCCTCAGTTCCTAGTTGCACTTCAGAACACAAAACCTGAGTCTGCTCGGGTTGAGAAGATAATTCCCTCTTAGCAGAGCTGGCTCTCATAAGGATGGTTGCATCCTTTGCTTGAAATGGAAACTCATTGATAGGGGCTTGGGGTTGACACTCACTTGTTTCTTCTACTAAGGAGACATGTTTCAAGATATCTACACAAGGTTGGAAAGTTAACTCATAATGATTCTGGCAATGCACCCTACACCAGTTAGGAAGTAGGAGACTCCACATATCAACCTCCTCTCCCAATACTAGCCTATCCTGTTGTAATTTTGTTTTTAGGACTTGCTTATTAACAGTAATCATTGGGTCATTTTGCTGTGAAAGGGGTGAGTCATCAGAATGAAGTACTGAAAAGGTCATGATTTCCTCCTGCTTGTAAACTCCTATCTCAGTTTCGAAATAGGCTACCTCATTAGGGGAATCATATTCAGTGATCATGTGTTTGAGCCTGGGCTCACTTTCAATTCTGATCTGGCTTGCTATTCCTTTCCAGGGCAGCCACATGTGTGAGAAATCCAAAGACAAATATCCACCTAGACTTTTCATTAGGTCTCTGCTCAAGAGCATACCATAGGTTTCTGGGATATCTGCGACTTGGATATCCACATAAGTTTGGATCCTTGGATTAGATCCAATCTATACATGGATATTTTTAAGCTCTCCTACCACATTAACTTATGTTTTGTCTAGCTGGATAACCTTTTTATTTGTCTGGAGTGGGCTTAGACCTAACTTCCTACAAATTGAAAACAACATGACATTCCCTGACGCCCCAGAATCCAACAGACAGTTGTGCAAATTCTTTCCAAAAATTCTTAAACTAAGCAAGAAAGGTGGAGTACCAGTCTTACCTTTATAGAGAGCTGCATTCATCTCATTAGTAGGAGTCACCTTTTCTCTTCCTTTTGACCTGTCTGCTTTCCCCAAGGCTTTCAACAAAATTTCCTTTTGAGCAGGGCACCATTTCAAAATATCAAAGAAAGACATTGAAGCCTTCTGCCTCTGCATCTTTGTAATGAAATCAAATTATGAATCATTCCTAACCTGATATTTAGGAATTGAAGGTGAATTACCTTTGTTCTGAGAATCTGATGGTCCCTTTGGTGGTGGTGGATTATTATCAACATTTTGATTTGGCAGGACCATGTTATTAGGAGGGGCAGAGGTCGTGAATGGCCCTCTGTTCTGATTTCTAAGGAAATGGCCCCCCTTGGTTTGGAAGGCTTGGGCATCGTACACATCTTCCACCACTTCATTGTCTTCCTGGTTGGAAAATGGAAGTTCTTCCTCAAAGATATCATATGCCATGGCAGTATCTGTTGATCCACCAAATTTTTTGGATGCACCTTGGAATGGAGCATCAACTTGGGCTATCTTAACCATTTTTTTCATCTCTGGGCAATTTACCTCAGAATGGACTGCAGTATCATGTAGTCTACACCAATTAGTCATAAGGTTGAGGTCTACCACATTAGCAGTGTGCGGCTTCTCGTCTCCCGCTTGATAATTGTGGGAAACTCCCCCGTTATTAGGTCCAGTATTCCATGGCCTATTGTTGCTAGGCCTTTGATTATATCCTCTATTCTGATTTTGATAGTTTTGATTAGAGGAGTTTTGGTTCTGGAAATTCCTATTGGTATTCTGGTTGGTATTATAATTCTGACTAGGATTTTGGTTAGGATAGCCACCCTGATTAGAATATCCTCCCTGATTCTGAAAACCTTGGTTCTGGTTCTGAGGGGGATTTTGTCTGAGTTGATCCATGTCGTTAGACATCTGAGAGAGTGTATTTTTGAGAGTCTCCATCTCATTGGTCAGTTGGAGAGTCTTTTCACTTTCTACATTCTTCACAGCAAAAGATTGATTAACTGAACTTGATCCTCCACCTTGATTTTGGTAATTTTGATTTTGCTGGGAGGAATCCTGGGGACCATTATTAAAAAATGGCTAGGGAGGTGAACCTTGGAATTCAGACATGGGTCCGTATTGGGAGTAGGACATCCCTGGGACCATATTGAATAGAGGGGGTGGATTGGACATTTGGTATCCTATAGGAGGGAGAACTCCTCCTAGACTCCCGGATTGTAGACTAATCTGTTGTTGCAACTGAATGGCGAGATGATATACCTTAGCCAAAGAGTCAGTTTCATTAGCATGATATGTCCTTTTCAAGAACAAGCCAATCAAAGGTTCCATAACCCTTAAGTATGCCAAGATGGCGATGTTCTTAGCCACCAAGTAAGGATCCTGCAACCTTCGGTACATTTTTTGGAACTTGGTGTTGAATAGAGGCAGCAGTTCATGGTGTTCTTTCCTTATAGTGGAAAACTGGAGGTAAAGGATAGAAGGGTCTACATAAACACTGAACTGATTGATAAAGGGATTCTCTAAATTAGTCCAACTTAGAACCGACCCTTGGGGTAAGTTCAGGTACCAATTGTAGGCCATGTCTCCCAACAAATAGGGGAACAATCTGCACACAACATCCTGATGAGCCACCTGAGCATGGGTACATGAATCTTTAAATGCCTGTATGTGCTCCTCAGCACTTCTTGACTTCCCATGCATGTACTTAGGGTAGAACCTCTCCGGGTTCTTTGGGAGATCATGTATACCTCTAGGGATAGTCCCTAATGGTGAAGGGTTATTAATAAAGTAAGCCATAGGTCGTGGTTGTGATATAGGTTAACCAGGTTGTGGAATGGGTGAAAGTGGTCAGTGAGGTGGTGTAGGTGGATTTGGTGGAAACCCAGGTGGGGTGAGCAGTGGTGATAAAGGTTGGATCAAGACTCTACAAGCCCGGGGCCTATGCCCGATAGGGGTTTGGAGTTCAACAAATAGTTCAGGATTTTGAGAAGATCTAAGAACTCTCTCGTACCTATCTGGTGAGAATGACCCAATGCGAGCCAGCTTGTTCTTCAGGCCCTCCTTCTAACACCAAATCTGTTGATGGTCAAAACAGCACAACAACATTAAAAATAATATTACTATTCTATTTCTCCTGAAAGAGAAAGATAACACATGGAGATCTAACTCCCAAGGTACTGGTAATTGGTTCTCAATTATGCTGACTTCACTCAGTGGTTGATATGACTGTAATGTTCAAGGGGTCTTTGTTGGTAACAAAGAACAAGAATGCATAACATCAAGTAGTCTACGTTTTGGGGGTTTTAAATAAAAGAAAGAGATAAATCAAAGCTTTAAATCAAGGAAACGTGAATAAAATTCTTACACATCCAGACATGCATATAAATAATGAGTGTTTATTCCAAATAACCAAAACTATAGCAAGATGCAATCCATAGAATAAACTATGCTACTGCATACATCCATAATGCTAATTCAGATACCATCAATAATCACCAAACTTACTTCAAACAGGTCACCCACTCATCATCCAAAACATACATCAAATGAATACAATAACAATTTAATTCACAGATAATCCAATTCCTTCTATTAACTTTCATCAAATAAGGAAAAATTAAGCACATCAAAATCACTGGCGTATGGATTAATCATGTACCATTAACCTTATCAAAATGGATCCAAACTTTGAAAATCATGACATGAAAACATATGAAAACTATAAAATAATCAAACCCTTTACTGAACTTTTTAAAGTATCTTTCTAAGACATTGAAATCCTAGATCTAGTTTCAATCTTCTATCATTAGGAGGCTGATCTTTCTTCAATTAGCCGACCTTTACAAAGTAGATTCTAAAAATACATATAGGGTGCCAAATGCACGAATTTCTCAATTATCAATCGAGATCCACAATTCATGGAGTTGAAACTGAGCGCAGAAGTATACTCAAGAACCCTTGTTTTCAAGGCTGATCACTCCGTTGTACAAAAAAGGAAATTTGATACCCCAAGAAGGAAGTGAAACCCATGGATCAGACTCAGAGTTGAAATTATGTCAAAATCCACAAAAGAGGAGAAGAGCAGATAGAGCATGGTAAAAAGAGTCAGTCACTTTTGCACTGAATGCTCAAGAATGTACTCATCAAAACTGGAGAACACCTATAGAAGAGTATCCAAATCCGGCCCATCCAACCAATCACCTTCAAATTTGATTCTTTCAAACTCCGCAAAAACCAAACTTTGCATCTCCTTTAGCTTGATTAGCTCCTTTTTGGCAGTTCTTACCTCCTCCTGGATATCCATAAATTGATCCAACAATAAATTCTCCCCATCATCTCCCTTTTGCATAATCTCCTCAAACCTACTCCTTCATCTCTCCCTTAGTTTATCCAATGATAGGAATTCTTTATTGGAGGAATCTAAGTTGATTAAAATGGCTACAGCTGCCTCTAACTCAATCATCTGTTGATTCAAGTCTTTACTCATTTCTCGGACTTCTTCTTGATGTCCATGCATAGCCCTAGACTTGTATCTTATAATGCTCACAGTCTTTTCCAAAAAATATTCATTACCAAGCTCAAGAATTGAATATTCTATCAAGTTGGATTTGGGCACTTTGCTGACGTCTTCAAGCCTTTTAACATATTCCTTATATTCATCATCCTGCTTGTCCAAATCCTTAGCCTGCTAGTCTAGATCTTCTGCTAATTCAAGAGCAGCTTTATGAATCTTAGAACCCTCAACAAGAACATCATCAACCTCCTGGTTGATCTTATTCAACCACTTATCCATCATCCCTACTTTTCCTTTCATTTGAATCAAATCATCTACTTCCCTTTTTGTTAACAAAACCGGGGATTTAGGAAGAGCAGCTTGTTGAGAAATAGGACTTGAAACATCTTTCAAGAAACCATGGAGCTGATCTAATTGAGCCTTAAGCTCATCCTTTTTTTGCTTATCTTTAATCATCTGAGATTTTGTTGAAGAGGCCACAATGTCAATCAAACTCATCTACTAGTTTCTCGTAGGCTTTCCCAAATTCACTATCCCCAACTAATAATCCGTGATTTGCATATCATCACGGTTCTTCTCCATTACAGGTATGACACATTCAACAATAATCTCTCCAGCATCAGTGAGCCTAGTAGAGTGAAGAACCCGGGCCTTCTTCTTAGGTTTTTCTTTCCCAATTTCTTTCATCATTTCTTCCCAATTCAACGGTTGTGGTTGAACAACTTGTTTTCTCTCTAAGTCCAGTTTTAACCAAGTAGGAGCAATAGGAGTAGTGGTTGCCTGGGCTGAAGAAGAAGCAACAGTAGTGGAAGACAAAGGTTGCAACAATGTAAGCCTTGGTTGAGAATCAACTTCCTGCACATTTTAATGATCACTTTGCTCCCTTTCCTGTGTTAACCTATCTACTTCCTCTTTATCCTTTTGATCTTGCAGCCTCTTAGCCTCCAGCTCCTTCTTTAAACATTTCTCTTCCTTTTTCTTCTTTTCTAACATTTCATCTCGCTGCTTTTTCAATTCTTCAACATAGTCCCATGCCTCCTTTGACTTCTTCGCATGTTCAGCAATCTCAACAACCTCCTTTTCCCTTTTCAAACGTTCTTTCTCTTCCTTTTCCCTATAAGCTTCTTCTTGTTCTTTGAGCTTAGCTTCAATAGCTTCTTTTTCTCTTCTTTTCTAAGCCTTTTCCTCGTCAAGGTCATGGATTTTCTGTTGCATTATCAACTTATCCCTTTCTTCTTGAATTTTGAGCTCCTGCTCCTTTTGTTGTTGTTGTTGAGCTAATTCATCAGCCTTGACCTTATCTTCCAACTCCTTCTGCTTGACTTCCAATTCAGATTGTGCATTGGCCTCCTCCTCCTGTTGCTTAGCTGATGCCTCAGCTTGTGCCTTAGCATCCTCTTCTTGTTGCTTAGTTGATGCCTCAGCTTGTGCCTTAGCATCAACTTCTCTTTTCGCCTCTTCAAAGAGTTTCCATTCATCTTCCTTAGTCAATACATGCTCAGTCCCTGCATCATCTATCATATCAAAAGATGTTAATGTCGGATGCTCTTTATCAGATGCAATCTTTTCCGAATCTGTTTCTATATTATGTATCTCAATTTGACCCTCCATTTTCTTTAAAACTTCTGCTTCACTATGGAGAGATCCATTTGGTGATTCTTGGCCCAATTCTTGTGCATCAAAGGGCTGAGTAGGTGCTTCCCCTGCAGCAGATGCAGAAGCACCTACCTCCGCAGTTGTTTCATCTTCCTGTACCTGTGGAAGATCTTGAGGAACCACCTCCTCACCTTGTGCACTAGAAGGCATGAACTCTAAATGTTCCTTAGGCACCATCCTTCTCTTTTCCCTTTTATATCCTTGGGTGGTACCTGTAGCCTTCCTCTTCTTAGATGATGTAGCCTTGGCCTGATTAGTCCTCAAACTAACCCATTGAATACTTCTATCTAGCACCGGTCTTGCAATCTGCTTTATGTCGATTGTCTCCTCAACATTCCAATCTATTGGATCAAGATCTTTAGTCCCAATATTTCCTACATCATACCCAGGATCCAAAACAATCCCATCATCAGACAATGCTTCTGGAATGTCCTCTTTTATCCCAAACTCAATCATAAGTGGGATAGGTATCCTTTCATAATTCTTCTTCCTAAGATCATACTTATCTTGCAAGTCCTCCCAAAAATCATCCAATAGATTAAAATGCTTCTCAAAGACACTAGGAAGCAAAGCCCTCATCTTATGTTTGGGGTCATAGTATTTCTTGGCCATTTACAAGCCCAACTTCAAATAAACTAACTCATCACAAACAGTCTTAGCTTCCTAAATGTGTGTACAGCAAAAGGCCCCCGGCTTCATTGGAAACTTATGGCCTCCAGTCTTGTGCTTGTTGCTAAACTAGAAATTCACAACCAAGGCTTAATAAATAAACTCCATTAAAATGATCCTATCACCACAACATCTAGGTAGAAAATGGGGGTGACCATCAAAGCCTGCTAACCTGAAATAGGTGAATGTGGGGTACTGGATAAATCAATGTCCCCATTCATTCACAAAAGCCATTGCCTCCCTGCTAAGCCTATACCCTGCATCCCCATTAAGCTTGTTAATAATGACATAAATAAAGGCATCATTAACCCTTCTATAATGTTGCTCTGGTGCCTACAAGGTGAGCTGGTTATAATACTCCCACACTTTCTTCTGTCCTTGGGCTTCCCCCAATATACCTACTGTTTGAAGTCCAGGAAAAATCCCCACACGGGTAGCTGCATAAACCACATAGGAGGTCATAAAGAAATGCTTGGTTTCTCTCACTTTTATCATCTGATTGTGAATGTTGTCTGATACTATCATAGACCAGTCAAATTGTTGCCTCCCATCCAAAATAGTTTGAATGAAAGGAAACATCCATTCTTTAAATAGCGAAGCATCCCTTTTACCAAACACCCTAGAGAGGAACATGATTATATCTCCAATTTCTTTACTAAATTCTGCCCTCTTAGGCTAGTCTGGAAGCTTGGTCAGAGACTTCTTCTATACCCTCATCCAAGTCTTATTCATATGAAATCTATTCCTCTCCTTGTTATCACTGTAAAGCTTCAGAGCCTCCACCTCGTTCAATTGTTTAGGATTCTTGGGATTAGGTATATGAAATAGGAATTTGATCATTTGAGGTGTGAAGTCAATAATGACATTACCCTTTACATCCACACACTGCCTAGTAGCAGGGTTATATGCTCTAGCTGTTGCAAGAATCAACTCCGGACATTGGATAGATAGAGGGAAGAGTGCCACATGTGCCAACCCAGATTGAACAATCATTTATGTCCTTCCTGTGACCTGCTCCTCAGTGAATGTCTCCTCATGCAATTCCTAATAGCTAAAATCACCCAAATTGGTGTCAGTAATATCAGTCCAGTCATAATCAATCTTGCTAGCTATGAGGACAACCTCCCTATGCTTACACCTCAAGGTATGTGGGAGTTGTTCCACTTTGATATTCTTTGGCCTAACTCCTTGCCATGAAGCTTCACCTGGCTGGCTCCTTTGAGAGGCCTCATCTGATGCTCCTGACATTTCTTAATACCTGCAGCAATTCCCTGTATTAGATGAACAAAGCATCTAAATTAGTCAATCATATAATCACTGCTCCATCCTCCTAAGATAACATTTACTTGGTCAAACCATGCGTTTATCAGAGGTGGAACCGTAGAAGTATTAGGCATAAAGGATATTTCTTACATGGCGGAAATTTGGAATCGAAGCGGAACTGAACGAAACATGGTTGGAGTGGGATAGGAGCAAGGAATAGAACCAGTAACATGGTGGCGAGTGGGAGCGGAATAGAAATAGAAAAAAAGGTTAGCTACCAAGTTCAACTTCCTCTCTGGATCCAATCCAGAGTAAAGATAGTCATCATAATAATGAATGGGAGTGGAATAATTCTAGCAAATGAAGAGTATTCAAAACAAGGCGATCATATGAACCCTAAACCCTAGGTCACATGGACCCCAAAAGAAACTAGAAATAGCTCATCTTAACCCTCCAACAATTCCTCCGTACAAAAGTCATTAAAACCATGAAAAAGGTTATATTTCCAAAACCCTAATTCCCTCGATACATTATTTCCAAAAACTAGGGCACAATGAGAAAATCATATGAACAACCCAAAACTGACGTGAGAAAACTAGAATAGGGTCCCAAAAATGAAATTCATTACCCAAGCAAGGAAACCCCTTCAAAATCGAAACCCTAGTCAAAACCAGAGCACGAAAAAATGGACCTGTCATGAAAGCGACAACAGAACAAACAAAAAAGCAAAAATGACAAATGAAAAAACAAACCCAACAAAAGAGAATGGAATGGAAAAGAAAGAAACAAGCAAATAGAAAAAACACCAACCAAGCAAAAAAATTCACAAAATAAACCCTCCCGTGAATACACTAAAATGACACAAGCAAAAGAACAAAACAAGAGAAAGAAAAGAAAAAGAAACCTACCTTAAAACACTCCTTAGGATTGACCAGAAATTTGCCAAGATTCACTCCGCAATTCACCCCCGCGATCAAATCAATTCTCTCAAGACTTTCTTGACCATGATTTGCTTAAAATTTTTGCATAATAATAACAATGAGGTAGTTTAAGCATAAT
>VDFB02042903.1:0-14108 GCA_007258455.2 Sequoia sempervirens
AAGAATAAGTGCTTGAAATATTAGAGGATTGAGGCTATTGAATGCTTGAGTTAAGGTGGAAGGGTAAGAGCTATGAGGAAGTACCACTTGGTTTATTCCTAAAATGGTATTATAATTACAAGTACATTGAAATGATAGATATCTCAATTACTTCATGAATAACATCTCACTTTATTTTATTATCCAAGTGTTTCATTTAGGCATGTTTGGAGACTTGAGCAATCAACGTCACCAAAAATCAATTTTGCTTCAATTTGGATTAGGTGTGTGTTATGAAATTTTTTCCTTAGTGTATATGAATAGTTCACATTCACATTTAAAATCTAAATTAATTTCCCTCCCAATTGAGAGTATCCACTTTAGAAATGACATTTTTTCCTTAGTGTATATAAAGAGTCACAATTTATCAAAAGAGTTATTTGGATGGTGGGAAACTTTCATGTTGGATATTGTAGACACTAAAAAATGTCCTAAACGACATCATCACTCAAAATAGATTTAATAACATCATTTCTTCTTTAACCCGTCCTCTTTTTGCTTCATTAATTAAATTAGCCTAGCTATTAAATTAATTGCATCATTTTCGTCCATTAACCTAATTCATCAAAATCAGGTTAATTCATCCTATCATGCTAACATTTCATTCTATTAAATTAAATAAATCAAAACATTTAATTAATTCCCTAGATCATCTTATTTAATTAAATATACCTAAGTTATTCACAATTAAGTAATATCATTATTTTCTCTCCCCATTTATTAAATTAATTAATTTAATAAACATATCACTATTCACTCAAATCCCTAATTGCATGATTAAACCTTGAACATTATGAATTGAATAAACCACTCAAAGGGGAATATTCCATGGAAAAATTCGCCTTATCCTTTGATAAATTTTTGTGATTTTGTAGTATTTTTCCTCACCCAAATGAATATTTCAAAAGAATATTCTTATTCCTCCATCATTTGAAAAAGGGATATTTTCACTTAGCTTCTTAAGCAAGTTTTAACCTTTAATCTTTTGAACAAGTCACCTTTGACCTATGTGAGCAGGTCAAAAGTGTGTTTGTTTGGAGCAAATGTGAATCCTTGATTAAATCCCATCATGCATTCTCATTTGTTGATCCATGATCCATGCCTCTCATCTCCTTTATCTTTGATTGTTGATTAATCTTTTCAATCTTAACCCTCCATTCCTCATTTTCTCTCCTACAAATAAAGCACTATTTGGAGACAAATGGATCCATCTTTTTCAGAGCAAACTCATGTTGAATTTATATGCACTCACACTCATATTTCACTCATTTTTATCTTGTTTTAGTTAATTTTAATTTCAAAATATCTTAGAGCATCCATTAATGTCTTCCATGCATCCATCTTAGTTTGTATATGAATTAGGGTTTCCATATTTTAGCTTAGAATTAGCTTAGATTATCTTAGCAATTACATAATTAGTTCATTTTTTAGCATAAAATCATGTTAACTTAGCTTGCATCATGTTTAATTTAGCATAAACTAGGTTTTCATCCATTTATCACAATGGTTTCATCAATTCTCTTCCATAGAATTGACTGAAACAAGCTCACTAATCACATGATTGGGAAAGGGTCGTCGTTTCACATCAACTCGACACCAATTCCAAAACATGATAAGTTTAATCAGGCTAAATTGGGAATTTGCTGTAGTTTATAAGCTTTCGGTTTCAATTAAATGTTTAGTTTTGGCAATCTTTCTGTGCATGAATAGTCTTGGTTTGATATGCGGTTTGTTTGGTTAATTTTGCTGTAATTCCATCATTACGGATGGCGTAAATGAGCTACATTTGATGTTAATCTCATCTCTGCAATTATTAATTTTTATTTCATTGCTATCTAATTACAGACAATAATATGGATGAAAGAAGTATATATTAGATGGAAATATTCGCGATGGCGGCTAATGGCAACAGATATGAAGACGTTCGGCTGTGACTTTAATTGATATTCAAATGATACCCGCATTGCCTGTTTATATCGATTACTGTACATAGGGTTAAAATTTTAATCTTGAAGATTAAGACATTGTTCCAACCCTTGGAATAGTGATGCACCATATTTAGAGATGCATGAGAATTGCTTTGTTGATAGTTAGCCAAAATCTTCAGCTGAAGCATACTTGAAAAGAAGTTAAAAGGAGAAAGGAGATGATTTTGGTTGGGTTCCATATGAATTTTTTGAAATTTAAAGACTAGATAAAATATATAAGACTTCAATTAACTTTTGGAATCTCAAGGGTGTAGGTCTTTTGTCATTTTCTAGAGGTAGTCTTTGCTTAGGTTCCTAGTGTTCATTTATACTTTCATACTATTGGAATCCAACCTTGTATTATATAGAATTATTAAAAATATATCTTAGATTAATTTTGTGAGGTGATATTCCACCCAAATTATTCCATGAAATTTTTATTTGAACAAGTTATTTCTATGCAATAAAATCAACACATTTCCTTATTTATGGTGTTCACAATTTATCAACAAAATCAACAAATTTGAGAGGAAACTAAAATTTGATTAGTTTCAATTTTAAATCAGTAAATTAGAGTATTGTGAGGTGTTTATTGTCTTATACAAGTAATAAAACAAGTGTTTTAAAAAATCCCCCAAAATTAGAATAAAATCCCACTTAAAAATATTTTGATTGTGTGTCTAGTTTTTTGAATTATTTGTCTAGGTTTATATCTTTTTGAGCAAGTATTCAAATTTATTTTGTCTTGTTTCTTAGAACCCACATTAACCATTTAAGTGAGCTTTTTGAACTCTTATTGTAAGGGAAAGGTTCCCATCAAATTACCTCCCTAACCTTGGTTGCATAAAAAAATAGTAAGGTAAGGATGGGCCCATTCATATGACTTGTGAATCAAATAAATAATATAAAATATCCTTGCAAAGGGGTAAACAAGTTTGAATTTTTCACATAAATTTTAAGTCATGTGTTGGAGGTTCCTCTCTCCCACCTCCACCTTATGCCTCTTTCCTTTTTATATTAAGTGTTGTGAAAATTGTCAATTGGAATGTTAGGGGGTAAAGGCTCATGATAAAGGTTTATGGTTAGATCCTTTTACTACTCTAGACTTGATCTAATTGTTGTCGTGAGAGATTAAAGTAGTAGTTTTTTTAATTTTAGAATGTGCTTTAAAGTATATTTGATCTAAGATTTATTTTATTTTATTTATTCTAATCATGCTAAAGGGAAATGGGGTTCAATGATTTTGATTAACCCTTACTTAGCATGTTTTATTATGGAGAAAAATAAACTCTTCCTGTGTTAGAATTAATTGGGTTTTATTATCTGTGCGATCATAAATTAGGTATATGTTTGGTTTATACATCAAATGATTATAGAGATATGCCTAGTCTTTGAATTTAGATGTCTTCTCACCTTTCCTAAGTTCCATAGATTATTAGAGGATGTTTTAATATGAAATAAAATAAAGATGATAAATTGGAGTAATAAATTTGAATAGAAATCAAATAAACACTTTTTTTTTGAATAAATCTTAGAAGGAAAATAAATTTAGTTTATCCATTAGAAAGTTGTAAAGGTGATAAAAAATATGGTATACCTAGAGTAACATACAAAAGGAGAGTAAAATATTGATTGAATAGGTTTTATGTGATAGATTCTTTTTATTATCCCCCTCAAATTGGGGATAATGTAGTCAAAGCGCTTCTCTATTCTCTTTTTTATCACCACCATGTAAATATGATTAATTCTCTATCTTCTACACTTATTCATCTTAAGAAATATTTTCAAGGGTTATGCAAAATAAATATTCTCATTTAAAATTTGTTTCTTGTATCAATGAGATAGTTTGTGGATCATTTTTCAAAATTAGAAAAGGGTTTGTCTTGTATTTCAAAATGGTCACATTTTTTATTTTTTATTTTTAGGGTATTTTAGAAATATCAAACAAGGAAAAGATAATTATTTAAGGAATATTCAATAGAACCTTCAATGCTAATGTTGATCTTTAGAATAATGTTGCTTTTTGAGAAAAATAATTAGGAGTAATCAAGTGGTAAAATACAAAGGTGCTAGGTTGAGGTCTAATTTAATCTAGATTAACTTATATACAAAGGATATAAATTATTTTATATTTTTATAAGGTTCAAACAATCAAAGATAAAATATTAAAAAAATTAATATTGATGAAAATTTAATAAGGACAATCCTCAAATTAGGAGAGCATTTTATATTTTTTATAAAGATATTTTCACTTCTATAAGGAGGAAATGATATTGTGGTAAAATATTAAATTAATAAATACCCTGATTTAAAAAAATAAGTTCAAGTGATGATGCTAATTTAGACACTTCTTTCTTTGTTGATGAAATAAATAATGCTATTTCCTTTTTTGCTAAAAAATCTCATGAGTAGATGATGAAACTTATCTAAAATTTCATAAAAGGAATAATGATTGGATTTACCTTGACATACTTTTTGTCTAAGATTAGAAGACAATACTATGTGTGAAACAAGATTATGCATCAATAATAATGGATATAGGTTTACATCCATTAGATACTTGGTATATAAAATCTTTAAAGAATAAGCAAGCCATGAAATAACATAGCATTTATAGTGCTTTTTCAATATGGTGAGGGTTGAGCCAAGTGTTGTATTTTATGGTGCCAATTAGTTGCCATAATTATGTGGAGTAGATTTAATCATGTATTAGGTTTCTTATGGACCCAAAATAAATGTATTAATGCATGTGCATATGCTACCCATGTGTAGGTTACAAACAATGTAGAAAGGATTATAGGAGTTGACAATACTATTGCCAAAGTTGAAGTGAAAACTGTTGAAGTTGTGTGTCATCATAGAAGAGTGTACATACATGTATATCTTACACTATCTTAAATTTAACTATTGGAAACAATAATTGTACATATGTTCCTGAAACCACTCTACTAGAGTGTCTAATCCATGTGCAAAACATCTTGGAATAGTATTGTGCATGCAATAATAGATTGTGGCATGATATACACTTATGTTGAGTTAATATGTAGGAATGAGAATTGCAAAAATATGCACATAGAATATTTGAAAGGAATTAAATCATACATGCACTACTAGTAATAAAGTGTAGTACTAAAACTCAAAAGGTAAAATATTGACACAAGTTTAAAGAATAATATGCCCATAAAGTTGAAAAAAGGCATAAACATGTTCTAAATTAACCCTATGAGAGAGAGAGAGAGAGAGTTGAAAGATAATATGTCTAAGATAATTTCAACATATAATAAAATAAAACTTTGAAATGAACAACAATAAACAAAGAGAAACACAAAAATAAGATTGAAACATATATACTATGGGAAAACCCTTTCAAGAAAACCTCTACCTCTAAAGCACCAAACCAATGTACAATCATAGTACAATATGATGATCCTTAACATGGAGATAAAAATGATACTCCTCTAGAGAAAATATTAGAATAATGCCATACAATACAAACTATCTATCTTAATCTCAACCCAAGCACCCAAATATATAGGAGAGATCTAAACAAAAAACTATGATGGTCTATGGAAAAATATGTATCAAGAACACTTCCAAATATGGTGCCCACAACCCATAGCACAAATTAAAATATGGTGTCAAAATCCCATCAACTTATGTGATGGATCAACATGCTAACAACAATATATTCCTCTTACACATCATAGCCACTCAACAAACTTGGATGCAAAATTTGTTCATCTATATAATTTTTCAAGATGCTTTATGACATGCATCATAAATTATCATGTTGTTCAAGATTCTTAGTCCACCTTGAAACCGCCCTCTTACAAGTTCTTACACACACCATAACATCTCTTACCCATATTAAAATACTATAGGTTCTCTTATACATCTTATTGTTGTACACACTGGAATATTGAGAGGGGGGGTGAATCAGTGTTTTATAAAATCTCAAACCATCTAGAATAGTCAGACACTTTAAACCCTACTACATAAGAAGGAATATGAAAGATGAAGACAATGCACAAAACAAAACAACACCAGATATACATGGAAAACCCCATAGGGGAAAACCATGATGAGAAAAGTTACTACGAGCTACTGTCCTAATCCAACCTCATGAGATGAACAAAATTTACAAATTTGTTCTAGGGCTACAACCCAAGGAAGCCACAACTCCCTAATTATAGTTTTTAGGCTCACTCCCAAGGAAGATACAACTCCTTGATTGTACAACTTTGTTTTAGGGCTGCAAACCAAGGAAGCTACAACTCCTTGATTTGAGAACACACTCATGAATGATTACATAATGATAGTCCTTCCACTATCTGAAACTGACAATTAAGCTCACTCCTTTTGTTTACTGCAATTCTTCTTTGTCACTTCTTCAAATGTCTTCTAAGCTACCAAAAAACTCATTGATTTCAACAATCAAGAAGTTTCATCTTGGCTCACCGCCTCCAAAAATAATTAAGCACACTTATACACTTTCCTTTTGTTATAGAGATATGATCAAGTTAAAATCGGATAGGATTTGCCACAACTACTCTTTCTCTTTCAACCATTCATACAATTATCATCATGAATCTACACTCCTTGACCTAGATCAACTAGGTTTAAAATTTACACATGATATTGCATTGATTACATTACATGTTTATGCATAACAACAAAAATATTACATCTCCAAATCGGCCAAGGATAAAACAATCAATATAAAACATGTAGAGGGAAAGACCCAAAAGACTACACGCAACACCAAGAAGATAAACATGGCTTGTGGACTCTAACACACACTTACCTTGGTCCCAAACTATCTTCACACCTTCGATATTCTATGAACATCATCTGTGTTAGGAATTGTAGGTAGAACAATATCAATTATATGTAGATTAAAGTTAAATGCACAATGAAATTTAAAGAAAAAAAATTACAGCGAAAGACAAACACTAGTTTAACGTGGTTCACCCAATTTTGGGCTATGTCCACCAACAAAAAAGTCTCTTTTATATCAAGTTTAAATTTAGTAAATGATATTAACAAATACTTGTAGCAATTGTTGTAACTTGCAACAATGTTTTACCACTACTTTGTGTTGGAAATAGGTTGCCATTCAATTGTAAATCCTAAACATTAATTATTTCATGTATCTCCTAGATTCTTGGAATGTGTTCAACAACACTAAGATTAGGATGAGATTAATATTTGATGAAATAATCTTGATTATTGACATTTGTAATTAATTCTAAATGTAAGAAGCATGTGAGGGTATCCATAGTGAGTTCCTAAATAATAGGGGCACATGGGACACCCACATGGTAAGGTGACACTCACCTTGTGTTCAGTTAACTATACAGAGTAACAGTTAACACTTCTAAATGCATGTAAAGATCCTAGGAGTTAGGATTTGATGTTTGCATGCTTGAAGTTCAGTTCAATTCAGTTCAATTCAGTTATAGTTTAGTTGTCTTCATTTAGTTTCAGTTGTATGTTAGTTAACTTCAGTTAACTTGGAATGCATGGCTAATAACACATTGAGTTGTATGTGAATGCTTGGGACTACCTCCGATTAACGGGGATGACCATTCTTTGGGAATGGTGTTGAGTAAATATTTGAGTTAACAGAAATCCCACTTGGAATAACTTGGGCACCCAGATGCTTTCTTGGGAATTAGAAATCAATGCATGATAAGATATTTTACAGTGGCTCACAATAGAGGTGGGACCCTCTTTTTTGAAGCCATCTTTGAGGAAGAGCTTTCTAATTATGACTGAAGTGGAAGGATCAGGTTGTAGCTTTGGTTGGGACACCCAAATGGAGTAAAGCACATGTTGTAAGCTTTAGTCTTCATAGAATAACTCAACTTGAAGCAATATGGCATACCTTTTCAAGGGCTTGAGCTTGTGCATTTTAATTATCACCATTTGGAGATTACAAGGTTGCATATTGTCTCTATATCTCATTCAAGGCTAAGAGAGTTTTCATAATTGTTATTTGCAGG
Source organism: Sequoia sempervirens (assembly GCA_007258455.2). Lineage (NCBI taxonomy): Eukaryota > Viridiplantae > Streptophyta > Pinopsida > Cupressales > Cupressaceae > Sequoia > Sequoia sempervirens. The sequence continues at coordinate 8,012 of VDFB02042903.1, forward strand.
GGTGAAGAAGATTGGTAAGGCTTGAAGAAGCATTCTCAAAGCGAGGAATTGGAGCTATTGTAATTCAAAGATCAAGAATAATAAAAATAATTCTTGGTGGAGTTTTTCTAGAAAGAGGTTTCTCCATGGTACATCTTGTGTAATCTCACAATATCTTTTGTCTAGTTCTTCTATCAACTTCTCTACATTCTACAATAGTAAAAATGGATTAATCAAGATAATCACTTACAAAGAATATGTAACAAAGAAAAAGACTTACTTAGATCAGCAATATTAAAGTTTTACAAAGTATTAAGCTAGAAAACACCTCATTTTTCAACATTTGGTATGTGAGGTTAGGTAGAGTATTAGGGCGCCTTTCTCTTAAAAGATTGGAGGTTTTTTAGCTTAGTGGGAGGTTTTATTATTTTTATTATTTTCTTATTTTGGAATTAAATTTTGTTACAATGAATTCAAGGTTAGAGATTAAAAGGTTCAATGGTTCTAACTATGAAATGTGGAAATTAAAAATGGAAGATATTCTTGAAGAAAGAGATCGGTGGTTAGTGGTTAATAATGAGACAAAGACACCTACAACTATTTCAGATGAAGATTGGGCTAAGTTAGATAAGAAGGCAAGAGGAACAATAAGGTTATGTCTTGCTGATGCTGTTCTTTTGAATGTTTCAATGGAAACTAGTGCATATAAATTATGGAAAAGAATAGGGGATATTTATCAAACTAAGAGTCTCACTAATAAGTTGTATCTAAAAGGAAATTATATTCTTTGAAAATGAAAGATGGTGATTCAGTTGCACAACATTTGAATGCTTTCAATTTAATTCTCAGTCGGTTATCTATAGATGTAAAGCTAGAGGATGAGGATAAGTGCATTTTTATTACTTTGTTCTTTGCAAATTCTTGGGAAAATCTAATTATTTGCAATTAGTGGTAATGGATGTGAATCAGATGAAAACATTATTCATACTCTCATCGAGAGGGAGATGAGGAGGAAGTCTAGCGGGGAAATCCAAGATGCCTTGTTTGTAAAAGGTAGGCCTAAGAAAAAGGAGCCTAGGGGAAACAAGGAAGGGAAGGGTAAGTCAGAAGGACAAAGTAAGGTAAAGTGTTGGAACTGTGGGAAACTAGGACATGTGAAGGATTGTAAGAACAAGAAAGAGAGTTCTGATTCTTCTATAGAGGAGTCCTCGGATAATAGTAATGATGCATTGGTTATTTTAGCTAATATTGTTTGTGATAACTCTTTGCTTCATGTTTCAGAGTAATCTTCGTAGAGAGGATGGTAGTCACGATGCCATGTGTAACTCAGTATCATGGTTCAGTGAGAGTTGTTGGCATTGACTTGGATGCATCATTGGTAAGGTTATCTCCATGTGATTAGAGATATGGTTTCTTGGTTTAGAGTGGTTGCTATTATGTCATGGTTTAACTCTTGACTCTAGATTAGAGTTTTGGCATATTACATAGTTCTCTTGAGACTAGGATGTATAAGTATGTTATGATGCATGTGATCTCCTAAGAGGAGATGGTTAGATCATGGATGTCACATTTAGTTCTTGATTCATGATTAGAGCTTTGACAATGATCTTATCACCGATTCTCTAAAGTATTGGGTACGTGTCGTTTCTTGATTACTTCATAGAAAGTGTTTTGTTGCATTTGGAGTTTGGCATGGATTGGTTGGTTATAGGCCCTCATGGATAATTGGAGAAATAGGTGAGGCTGGAATTCTCTTGTGGTAAAAGACATTTGTTGGAATGGTTACTTGTAAGAATTTTTTTTCAACAGAAAAGACCGAGGAGTCTACACCTTGGTTGAATGTGAATTCAACACACTCAGTGGTTTAGCATGCCTCTAAAGAGGTGGTTTGGTTACAGAGGCTTGGGAAAGGTAATGGTTTGATTGATAATGGGAAGGTATTAATTGAGAAAGGTAACACTTTAATTAATGTTACAGATTATCTTATGAAACCATACAAATAAGTTCTCTTGGTTTTAATCATTTGCTCGGAAGCTTCATGATTATGCAAGTTGCATTTGAAGTTAGCATGGTTTGATTAGTTGGTGCAAGAAGGCCATTGGCCTTGAGTCTTGTACTTGTTTTATTATTCCTTGTTTAGAATAATTACAATGTATAATGTCAAGTGGGAGAATGTTGGAAATAGGATGCCATTTAATTGCAAATCCTAAACATTAATTATTTCATGTATCTTCTAGATTCTTGGAATGTGTTCAATAACACTAAGATTAGGATGAGATTAATATTTGATGAAATAATCATGATTATTGACATTTGTAATTAATTCTAAATGTAAGAAGCATGTGAGGGTGTCCATAGTGAGTTCCTAAATAATAGGGACACATGGGACACTCACATGATAGTGACACTCACCTTGTGTTCGATTAACTATCTTGAATGCTTGATTGCTACTTTTGAATGCATGTAAAGATCCTAGGAGTTAGGATTTGATGTTTGCATGCTTGAGGATTGATTGATTTAGGAATCAATTGATTCGATTCGATTCGATTCGATTCAGTTTATTCCAAAGACTTCTGGATTCGATTGTGTGTAATTTTTTACATCAACGTTTCGGATCACACTCCGTGATCCATCATCAGGATGAGAATAGAGAGCAAAAGGAGAAAAATGGATAATTGCAGACCTAGAGCACCTTTAAAGGATCAGAAAAAGGAAGAGACTGCTGCACACAAACCGAGGAGATAAGACAGTTTAAAAATGGGAGAGAAATAAAGAGAAACCAATGGGAAAGGAAAACAAGAATAAAAAAGAGAGAAACTAAGAAAGGAAAAGAAAAAGCAAACAGAAGGAGAAAAAAAATAGACTAAAAAAGAAAAGACAAGAAAGGGATGAGAAAGAAAAAGAGGAAGAAAAATTAAAGAGAAGAATAAAATGAGGGAAGATTAAGGATACAAAAGAATTTTAAAAAATTGAAAACCTAAAATGAAACCACATGAGAGAGACAAAAGAAATTAAGAAAAAAGGAAAAAATAGAGGAGAGTGGGAATAAATATTTATTTGGCTCTTGTTTATTTCTCCTCTATTTTTTCCTTTTTCTTAATTTCTTTGTCTCTCTCATATAATGTCGACCCCAGGATTTTAAATTTTAAAATTCTTTAACAATCTAATCTTCCCACAACTAACTGAGCCTATTCTCTTCCATTCTTGTTTTCATATCTCCCGACCTAAGCCTCTTATCTCCTCAGTTTAATCTTGTGATCTCCTACGATCCTTTAAAGAATATCTAGATACTACAATTATCCATTTTCTCACTACTCTCTATTCTCATCTTTGATGGATACCAGTCTTGATCACATGATCGATGTAAAAAAATTACACAATGAATCGAGAGTCTTCTGAGTTCTTCTAATATATAGTTGTGGAAACTTGATATCATTAATAGTTTAGTTTAGTTGAGAATTAGTTTAGTTTAGTTTAGTTTAGTTTAGTTCAGTTTAGTTCAGTTTAGTTCAGTTATGGCTCAGTTGTCTTCAGTTAGTTTCATTTGTATGTTAGTTAACTTCAGTTAACTTGGAATGCATGACTAATAACATTGAGTTGTATGACAGATAATTGGGACTACCTCCAGTTAACAGGGGATGACCATTCTTTGGGAATGGTGTTGAGTAAATGTTTCAGTTAACAAGAAATCACTTGGAGCCAACTTGGGCACCCAAGATGATTTCTTGGAATTAAATCCAATGCATGATAAGATATTTCTGAAGGCTCTATTAAGTGGGACCCTCTTTTGGGCGCCATCTTTGAGGAAGAGCTTTGTAATTATCACCGAAGTGAAGGATGAGTTGTAGCTTTAGTTTGGGATGCCCAAATGGGTAAAGCACATGTTGTAAGCTTTAGTATTCATAGAATAACTCAACTTGAAGCAATATGGCATACCTTTTCAAGGGCTTGAGCTTGTGCATTGTAATTAGCACTATTTGGAGATTACAAGGTTGCATATTGTCTCTATATCTCATTCAAGTTGAAGAGAGTTTTCATAACTATTATTTGTAGGTGTGAAGAAGATTGGTAAAGACATAAGCATTCTCAAGCAAGAATTGGAGCTATTGTAATTTAGAGATTGAATAATAAAATAATTCTTGGTGGAGTTTTTTCCCGAAAGGGTTTCTCCACGATACATCTTGTGTAATCTTTCTAATATCCTATCTAGTTCTTCTATCAACTTCTCTCTACATTCTACAACAGTAAAATGGATTAATCAAGATAATCACCCACAAAGAATATATGCAACAAAGAAAAGACTTACTTAGATCAGCAATATTAAAGCTTTATAGAGTATTAAGCTAAGAAACAACCTCATTTTTCAACACTTTGTTTTACCCGTGCTTTGCTACGTGCACCTACAACATAGACCTGCCACAAATCTATGACCCTCTATTTTTTTTGCATACACGACCTACAATAAATACACTCTAAAATTCATGCACAACAATCTACAAACTAGTTACCATAAGAGTAATCACTAGTTTGTAATCTTCCATGCCAAAATTCTTCAACATCTCCTTGACATAATTTTCTTGAGAAATAAAGATACCATCATTTAGCTGATGAACTCGAAGACCAAGTGTTGAATCCTCACTACTACCAAAGATCTTGTTAAACTATTTTTCTAGGCTATCCATGAAATCATGATAACCATATCCTAAATGAAGATCATCCATGGTCCATGCACACTCAAATAGAATACCAAAAACTCTAGAGAATAAAGTAGAACCAATATCTCCAAGCTAAGAAGATAAAGCATCACCAAAACATCACTTATCAAAGGCTCCTACTGAATCATGTAACCAAGTGATTCATGACATCATGATAAAAAATATGCTATTGGTCCTAACAATTGACTATCCATACACTAGCCATTCATCCTCTCATCCCAATGCAACATACCAATACACAAATGACCACAAACAATGCCAACTAATCGAATCTATATCAACACTAAAATATTTTTGGATATAGATATTCTACATCTAAATCATAACTACAACCAATAGGTGGCCAACGTAGAAAATTACATAAATAATATATACCAAATCAATGCAACATGCAAGCTCGCCATCACATTAGTCACCTATAAATTGAGATAATATAGAGGATAACCTATAAACCTCTCATGACTCAAACACCAAATCAATTGTAAATATAATTTGAAACATAAATCCAAAAATGAGTAACCATAGTCAAGGAACCAAATAAAAATATGTGAGCTAATAACAACTTCCTAAAATTGAATGACATCACCGCTTGTAATCATGAATCGATAAAATATCATAAACTAATCCTACCAACTACATGAAAGACCATGTTATGCCAATGCTCAAACATAAATGAATATCCATTACACTTATAATCATCACCATATTTGTACCTATAATCAATTGTCACTAAATTGAGACTCCTTGTCTCACACATATATCAACTATCCTCAAACTAGAAGAAAACTTGCATACTTGTCTCCATCAAAATCTACATTCTAAAAATACCTATAAACCTACATCAAGAACCATCAAATTTGATAACCTAATGCACCCACATATCGGTCTCATAAAAAATATATATTCTCATAATTTTTTTCTTTTAAATTGGTCTAGATGCTCACATAATCATACCCTAAAAATCACACTACTACAAGTGCTAAAAAAGTAGTACAAACCTATCTCTATTCATCCAAGTGCGAAACCACCTAATCCGCTATGTAGTATATTGTGAATTCTCTCCATTAGTTCTTCAAATCTAAAATATGATTATGTATGCTCAATATATGACTTGTTAACCATTCTGAAAGAAATGTTGGCTTCAAGCACCAAATTTTAACACAAAAAACAAAATATGAAGCCCAAACCTATAGCATTACATAATGCTCAAAGAGGAATTTTTTATTCCCATAATTCAAAAATTTGATACTATATGTGAAATTTATTCCTCATAGAAGAAAAACCCTCTTATGGATAGAATGGGGCAAAAAGAAAAACCCTATTTGTATTATTGATTCATCTTGCATCATCAATGGTGCAAGGGTAGTTGTTGGGAGGTAGTGGTATGAGGTGGCAATGCATGG
>VDFB02042904.1:0-23630 GCA_007258455.2 Sequoia sempervirens
GTTTTATATAAGAATTTTTTTTTTTTGGTTTTCCCTTGTAAGGGTTTTCACATAATTTGTGGTGTTCTTGTGTTCTTAAGTGTTCAAATATTGCATGGTTATTATTGTTATAGTTGATTAAGTTTAATTTGGTAAAATTTTGTATTATAGTGATTCACCCCCCTCTTAGTATAATTATGTGCTCATCAATTGGTATCAAAGTTAGTTTCTTCATAACATAGCTTAATTGCTTGAAGAAAGATCTTATATAAGCACACATGGTAGGACAAGAAGGATATGGTTTCTCATCAAACAAAGCACCATTGTTCGATGGAACAAACTATGATCTTTGGAGCATAAGAATGGAAACCTATTTGAATACTTTGGGATATGATATTTGGAAATCCATGGTGAATGGTTATACATCTCTTGCAACTCCTCCAACAGATCAAGAAGGAAAGAGGGCCAATGAATATAACGCAAAGGTAAATAATGCAATTCCATGTGGATTGTTGGAATCAAAATTCACTAAGGTTATGCACTATAAATCAGCCAAAGACATGTGGGACAAATTAAAAAATACCTATGAAGGAGATGATAAGGTCAAAAGAGCTAAACTTCAAACTCATAGAGTGCAGTTTGAAAGTCTCAAAATGAAAGAAGAAGAAAATGTCACACCTTCTTCCTTTGAGTGGATGGGATTTTTAACACAATCAAAGGACTTGGAGAAGAGATTAAAGGTTGATTCATTGTGCAATTTTTTTTAAGATCATTGCCTCTCAGGTTTTATGCTAAAGTTTTGTTATTGAAGAAATGAAGGATCTAGAATCCTTAACAATGGAAGATTTGCATGGAATCCTTACTGCTTATGAGATGAGGACTAAACATGAGAAGCCATAAAAAAGGGAAGCTACTTTCAAAGATGCAAAGAAATAGAAAAACAAAGAATCCAAACTTAGTGAAAGATCATATGATGACTCTGATGATGAAGAATCCAATTTTGTAATAAGTCAAAAGAAGGGCTCTAGAAATTACAAATTTAAATTGTATTTTAAGTGTTTCAATTGTGGTAAGATAGGTCATTTTGTAAATAATTGTCCTTATCCAAGGAATTTAGTGATAGTGACGAAGAAGAAAGTCATTACACAAAGAAAGGGAACAAAAATGTTCGGTATCACAAAAACAACAAAAGGAGGAAAAGGATAATTTCAATAAAAGTATCTACTCCTATAGAGATGTTTTTTCATCTTATGAAAGTGATATAAAGAGTGGTAGATGAGAGATCCCTTTCATGGGATTAGAAAATATTAAAAAAATGTTGTCAAAGAGGAGGATAAGATACAAATGGACAAGGAAGAAAACACTGAAGGTTACAGTGTAGAAGATCTAAAGGAGGAATTAAGTTATGCCATAGGAGAAATTGAAAGACATAGAAAGAAGAACCAAAAAAATAAATTATTGCTTCAAGAAGAATGAGTCTAAAAAGAAGATATCACAAAATTTTGAAGAGGAAAAATAGACCATCACTAATCTATAGATCCAACTAGAAGAAACAAGAAGGATAGAAGATGTTGTAAGAACTCAACTAAAGAAAAGAGAATAATATTGTGATAAACTTGAATTGAATATTGTCTCCCTAAGGAAATAATTGGAGAAAATCATCAACAAACTAAACATAAGTCTAAAATTTGAAAAGAACACTAAAATTTTGGATGATATTTTGAAAGAGCAGAGGTCAACATTAATAAAAACAAGACTTGGTTATGAGGAAACTAAGATGGTAAAAAAAGAAAATGATAAGGATAGAAAAGTCGAGAAATGAAAGAAATCAAATGAAGAAACACCAAAAGTTTATGCTAATGCACTTAAAAGTCTCATAAAAGGAGATTACAACAAGAAGGAAAACTGGGTTTATCAAAATGTACTCATAGTTTAAAAAGGAAAAAAGGACATACTTGTTAGGAATTTTAGGTAGGAAACAGAGGGATTCAATTATCATTTATAGAAAGATTTAATTAAACAAATGAAAAATAGAACAAATGAATGAACAAATTCACAGAAAATAGTAAGACAAGTTTTAATGTGGTTCACCCTATTCTTGGGCTACATCCACAAAAAAAATCCATTTATTAATTAAATTCTAGCAAATATATATTATAATAATTTGTAGCAATATCTACAACTTGCAACAATCGATTCAAATGATTTCCACTACTCTATTTTTTCATGCACAGTGTTATGTGCACCCAATGCAATACCTACGTTTAAAATTTGTCGCTTCCCCGTGTTGTATCATGTGATCTACAACAACTTCATGCACTTTGTAACTCAAATTTTATTCAATAGAATGAAACCAAAACTAATACATAACTATCCAAATCCATGACAATTGGTTTTCCAATCATAGCAAGCAAACTCTTCAACTTCTCGGTAGTTATAAAAAATTGCATTGGGTAAAGAGAGAAAAATTTAAAAATTAAGTTGAATCAGGATCCACATATAAAAAATACTTATAAAATCTTTCCCACCAAGGAAAAAACATGTAACCAAGTTTTATCGTCCTTTATTTGGTTATTATTTTTCATGTAATCAATTTGGTCATAAGGCAATAAATTGTAGGAATCACGTAAAAAGTATTCAATGGAATAAGAGTCCTTATTGATTTGAAAGTATAAATTACAACTCCTTTTCCCCTTTGAACTATAATGTTGAATGTTATAAATACAATGACTATGGGCATACATCACGTTTCTGTAGAACTTTTTTGGTAGACATACCAAAGAAAAATAAAAGGGAAGATGTTGTGACTAAGCAAGAAGAGGGAAATGAAAAATTTTGGAAAAAAAAGAAGAAAGAACAAAGGGAAATATACATGCTTGTTCAAAATATTCTACATGTCTAAAATGAAAGAGATCAATGGTACATTGACAGCGGTTGTTCAAGTCACATGATAGGGAAAAAAAATATTTTTTTGTCTTTAAAAAGGATGAATGGAGATATAGTCAAGTTTGGAGATAATACAACTATAATAGTTGTAAGGAAAGACACTCTTAGCCTAGATAATGGGAGGACAAGAATGAAAAACGTGCTATATGTTGAAGGATTGAAACATAATTTTCTAAGTGTAAGCCAAATGTGTGATCAAGGTCACACTCATACATTCCATGAAGAGGGGTGTGAAATTAGGAAAGAAAAAAAATTGGTTGCAGATTCCATTAAAATGGCAAACAATCTTTATGTTCTAAGTGAAATTCAAGGTGAAAAGTTTTGCATAATTCAAGAAGATTAAATTTGGCTATGGCACAAGAGGATGTGGCACATGAATTTTGACTACCTAGTAAAGATTAGTAAAAAGAAGATAGTAAGATACATGCCTAAGATCTATAAGCCTTCTAACATCATTTGCAAATAATGCTAGTGTGTAAAGCAGGAAAGAATAAGCTTCAAAACAAAACAATATTCTACATATAAACCATTGTAACTTGTACATATAGATCTTTGTGGTCCAACATGAACAAAGAGTATGCAAGGTGAGTATTAATTCACGTTAGTAATTGATGATTTTTCTATAATGACTTGGGTAACACTTTTGAAAGAAAAATTAGAAGCCTTTGTAAAATTTAAGGAATCTAAGGCCTTAGTAGAGAATAAAACTAAACTCAAATTCAAATGTCTAAGGTCTGATCGAGGTGGTGAGTTCACTTCAAATGAGTTGGTAGAGTTCTATGAACAAGAAGGAATAAGGAGGCACTACTCAGTTCTGAGAACTCTGCAACAAAATGGTGTTGTGGAAAGGAAAAATATAATAATACAAGAGATGGAAAGAACAATGGTAAATGAGTCCAAATTATTAGACTCATTCTGGAAGGAAGTACAGTGCTCACAATAGTATGCATCTTGAATTGAGGAAAAATTAGAGTAAATCATGATAAACCCCATATGAGCTATGGAAAGGAAAACCTATGATGGTAAAATATTTTAGTGTTTGGTAGTAGATGCTATATAAGGAGAGATGAAGAGGATCTTGGTAAGTTTGATTTGAGATCATATAAAAGAACATTTCTTGGGTACTCCTTAAAAATAAAAGCTTATAAGTGCTACAACAAAAGATTACATAAAATGGTTGAAATTAAAAATGTAAGGGTAGATGAGGAAATATATTAAAAAATAAAGGTACTAAAAATAGATTACCAAGAGGAAGAAGTATTGGAGAATATTGAGCAAAGAAACACAAAAAATCCATCTAGGATGCCTTTTAAAGCACAACCCAAAACACCGTCCAGATTTGTTCAGAAGAATCATCCTAAGGATTTAATTATAAGAGATAAAAACACTGAAATTTAGATAAGAAGAATATTGGACAAACCAATAAAACTTGAAAACTTGTCTTTATTATCCAAAATTGAGCCTAAGAAATTTACAGAAGCAAGTGAAATTCTTTTTTGGATAAAATCTATGGAAGAAGAGTTGAATCAAATTGAAAAGAATGAGGCTTGGGAACTTGTCCCAAGACCCAAAGATAAAAATATTTTTGGTACAAAATGGGTTTTTAGAAACAAGGTGAATGAGGGTGGTAAAGTAGTAAGGAACAAAGCAAGGCTAGCATACAAGGGGTATGCCCAAGTAGAAGGGATTAATTTTGAAAAAACTTTTTCTCTTGTTGCATGTTTAGAAACTATAAGAATGTTTCTATCATTTTCCTATTATAAGGAATTCAAGTTAAATGATTATTTTTGAATTGGAACTTAGAAGAGTAAGTATATATAGAGAAACCTAAAGGATTTATCTTGTCTGAAAACAAATAATTTGTATGTAAACTCAAGAAATCTCTTTATGGTTTGAAACAACATCTTAGGGTACTCCAAATTGGATAAATACTTACAAGATCAAGGTTTTAAAAGGGGCATTGCTGATAGTAATCTATATTTCAAAATTGAAGGGGGCATTCGTTAATTATTGTGGTATATGTAGATGCCATCATTTTGGGAGGTAGCAATGATAACATCTATCAAGAATTTTCTCAATATATCCAAAAAGAGTTTGAAATGCCAATGCTTGCAAAGTTGTCCTTCCTGGGATTTCATATTTCTTAGTCAAACAAAGGGATATTTATATCCTAGACTAAATATATTAAAGAGATGCTAAAGAATTTTAGAATTTTAGAATGTAATCCGATTAGTACTCCCATGATTACAAGATGTAAGCTAAGTAAAGATGATGAGTTTCCTAATACAAATCGATCTCTTTATAGATCAATGATTGGAATTTTACTTTATGTCTCAACTTCAAGACTTGATATTATCCAGGCAATAAGTATGGTTGCTAGATTTTAGGCTACACCCAAAGAAACTCATGTGCATTCAGTCAAGGGAATATTCAAGTACTTAAAAGGAACATTAAAATTTGGGCTATGGTATCCAATAGGTGATGATTTCATCTTACCAACCTATACAAATGTGAATTGGGCTGGTAGTGTTGATGATAGGAAAAACACAAGTGGTGGTTCATTTTTTTTGTAGGAGCTGACAATTAGCTCTATCCTAAGACCACCTGCAAAAACAATGAAAACCTTCTACAAGAGAGTATGCAAGAAATGAGCTTGCTTGATATTAAGATCTATTAAATATGATGATGAGGTATGTTGAAAAGTGTATAATGACCTTGCTTATATAGACAAGGTGTGTTGAAGTACCAAACATTAAAAGGCTCGTGCCATTATTAAGTGACATGATCCATCATTAAATGACGTAGTACTCTAATATTTAATAAAATCTAAAAAGATAAAATCTTATCTAAACAACTTAAATATGCCTAGGACCTAAGTGGACTTAACATGTAAATATGACCCACTAATAAACTAATTAGGAAAATTACCTATTTACACCAACACCCCCCTTAAGTGCAACTTAGAGAGAAGCAATTGTTATGCAAATGATACAAAGATGCAAGGATGGGTCTCAAATACGAGGAATTTTAGGTACTCATGTACAAATACAAATGCAATCTCTCACAAATAGAGAAAAGGAGAAAAATCACATGGGAAAAAACCCCTCTCCAAAAGAGAGAAAAGGTACAATCAAGTGATGAACAATTGAGGAATCCATGATACCACCAAGTACAACATCCATCACATATATACATTAAAAATGCCCCTATAAGAGGGAAAAAAGAGACCACATAGCCCCCCATAATGAAGTAGCTCCACAAACACTAAATAAATTTTGAAGAAAAAGGAGAATCCAATACTAAAAAACAACATGCCTCCACTTGGGAAGAAAGAGATCCAATGGTCAATGTTGAAGAAACCTCATCTTGATGATGAAGCAAGAGGGAAGAAGCCTCATGAATGAAATATTTGAAGATGCATCAAGTGTCTTTGAAGATCTCTTAACAAAATCAAGTGTGGTCCCAATCAAGGAAGAATATAAAGGATGTGGAAACTCAAGAGTAACCTCCAAATATGTGTGATAAAATAGGAGAGTTACCCCCTCAAACATGTCCTCCAAATACATAGAAGAGGAATGACAAATCAAATCTGATGTAGCTGTCATGAAACCATCCTACAAGGATAAATATGGAAAAAAATGTCCTCATCTTAAGTCCTAGAAACCAAGTCAACACTCAAATTTGAAGAGGCAGGAGATGATAGAACCTAATCAAAAGGTTGATGAGCAACGAGGTTTAGAAAACCACAAAAACCACCATTTGAACAACTACCCACACTCGATCTAAGATAATGGTCCTTAGAACATTCACCATCAGAAATAAAATGGGAAAAGGTGTAGATGTGTGCATCATGATCAACCCTGCCCACTGTAAAAAAAATTCTACTACACCAATCATGAAATAATGCTAAATCTAGAGTGAAATCAATGGATTTACTAGTTTGTGTTATTTGAATACATAAAGAAGATTATGTCGAATATCAAGAATGCAAAGAACATGATGAAAACTACCATTGGACACATCAGAAACTCCTTAACCAAATACATCCAAATAAACACCCTTAGCCATCAAGATATTCATGATTGAAGTGTGTTTTAAGGATGAAAAACTATCAGGGGATGGAATGTCATATGATATGAGGCCCCAAAGTCAAGAATCTAATTTTTAGACTCATCAAAATATGTTGCAATAAGAGCATGACCTTTCATCTTATTATATTTTACTTTATCACTCCCATTAGCAATTTATATGATACATGTGTGTGTAGAAGATGAAGGTTGTGAAGAAGAAGAGGTTGAACTTGTAGATTTAGAAGGAAAATAAATATTATGTTCCTTTAAAAGTTTCCTCATTTCATCTAACTCTTTTTTATAGCAATTATGTTCACCATGCCCAACTCTATTACAATAACCACACTTGGCTTTCTCCTTCTTAGTTTTATCCTCTCTAAGAGAGGTGCATGTATCACTAGATTTTTCCTTATATTTAGACTTCTTCTTTCATTTACCTTTAGGTGACGATGCAATCAAAGCATGATTCTTATAGCATGTGTATCATGTCGACAAAGTTTAGCTTGTTCCCTAGTCAACCTATCATTAAATGTCTCAAAAGAAGGCAAGACAAATGAATCACCTAATCCATCCATTGTAGAATAAAAGGAAGTAGAGAAGTATGTGAATGAACCTTTCAACTTAGACTAATCAAGAATATGTATTACTTATCAATTGTATCCTTACCACAACCAACCAATTGAGACCTTAATTATTTAAATTTTACCAAATAGTCTTCAATGGTAGGAAAAAAATATGTGGAAATTGATGCCAATTGTGCCTCAAATTACATAGCATGAATCTTACTAACTAAACCAAATAAATACTTGTACTTATCCAATACATACCTAGGAGTAGTACATTCCTTAATATGGAAGAAAAAACTATCAGAAACATGCATAGAAATCAAGCCCATAGCCTCATAACATCTATGAGAAAATATTTTATATTCTCTAGAAAAAACAAGTTGCTTGTCATCCAAGGTGGACCATATAACCATAGACCAAAATAATTTCCTCATTTTCTCCTTCCATGTGTGATAATTATGAGGATTTACAACCTCAAACCCTGATTTAGCCATTAGGACAACAATTGCCAAGAGAGAAAAATAGACAAATATTTGAAACAAACTGTGTGATACCTCCCAAATCTAAAGTACAACTAAAAATGATGCCCCCCACAAAAAAAAATTCTAGGAGACAATATGTCCAAGTAATCAGCGAAGATGCCAAATATGAAAAAAATTGAATAAATAATACTTAGGGATAAATCTAGAGAAAGTGTATGAAACAAATGATAGAGCTCTTGAATACCTTTCAGTTATCGTTGAAATCACAAAAATAGGATAAATTGGAAAAAAATTATGAGCTTGGAGGTCCAGAAGCGAAAAGGCACTTCAGTTGGCAATAATAAATACTTGTAGAAAAATTTGGCAAAAAGACCTACACCACAGTGAATTACATATAACCATCGATATATCATTTGTAAAATTTTAATATCTAGGCAAAAAGTTATGCTCTGAGGAAATAAAAGGCCCAATTTGGGCACTTGGAGGGCCAATTTAATCCCTTGTTGAGCTAGAACTTGATCCTCTATGTGACCATGTGGCTTGTAGTTTGAAAAATAAAATCCACCGCCAGGCGGGTGATAGGGTAGTGGAGAATGGGTGGTGGTGGGATTCTCACGTCGCTCCCTCTATGATGGCCAATGGAGCACCCACTGGGCTTTAAGCCCTGAGGGCTATAACTTAGCACTTTAGCACTTAAAAATAAAATAACTTTATGATTTTTTATTATTAAAAAAATGAAAAAAATAATTTACCCTCTATTTGAATTCATACAGTCCACAAACCAAGCCAATTCTAGCATTACGTAGTGCCTATATGTTGGAATATGTTGAATTGCAAGGAATATTCTCTATCGAGGAGTGTACCATGCCTACATAGGCACTGTATAGATTGTACAATGTTTGTACTGTACTATACAAATTTTGTATAGTCTTATAAATGAAAATGACACTAAATATGTGAAAATACCTTTGAGGGCTTGGGGCAAAAATCTCCTATTTCAGTGATTTAAAAGATGATCTTGGGGCTTTTGGGCCTACCAAATGCAATGGAAAGGTTTTTTTAGCCCGAAGTGCTCTAAAAAGTTAGTTACCTCTTGGATTTGATAGCCACTTCCCAACTTGAAACCCTTGTAGATCTAGCAAAATATATCATATTTTGATGAAATGAAATCCAATATTGTCTTTCTTAGAGGCCCTAGACTCAATGGTGATCTCAAATTACCTCAAACACATGCCAAAATTAACCTGCAATAAAAACCCATAAAGAGGACCCCTCCAAAACTAGTGTTTTTTAAGTTTTTAATTATTTCCCAGATCACCATATGATGCAAGGAAAGAGCATACTCAACTTTACTAAAATTCACTAGATCTCTAACTAGAAATAACTCTACCCTCAAATTTGAGAAGGAATTTTCAAGGCTATGCTCTGATACCATGTAGGAGCTAAAAATTAGCTCTATACCAAGACCACCTGGAAAAAAATGAAAACCTTCTACAAGAGAGTATGCAAGAAATGAGCTTGATTAATATTAAGATCTATCAAATATGATGATGAGGTATGTTGAAAAGTGTACAGTGACCTTGCTTATATAGATAAGGTGTGATGAAGTGCCAAACATTAAATAACTGGTGTCATTATTAAATGACATGAGCCATCATTAAATGACCTAAGAATCTAATATTTAATAAAATATAAATCTAAAATCTTATCTAGATAACTTAAATATGCCTAGGACCTAAGCGAACTTAACATGTAAATAGGACTCACTAATTAACTGATTAGGAAAATTACCTATTTACACCAACACTTTCTTGGAAGTAGTCTTGTCTCATGGTTAAGTAAGAAAAAAGCATCATTCTCCTTGTCAATTACAGAGGCATTGTATATAGCATAAATTTCTTGTTGCACTAAGATTTTCTTTGGATGAGACAAACTTTAAAGGATGTCAAAGTAGAATACAATCATGCAATATCCATGTTTTTGGATAATACCACTACTATCAATATCTCAAAGAATCCAATGATGCACTCAAGAACAAAACATATTCCTATAAAATATCACTTCTTGAGGGAGCAAGTAGTAGATGAATAGGTAAATCTTGAGTATGTTGACACTTATGATCAGATTGAGGATAATTTTACTAAACCTCTTCCAAAAGAGACTTTTAAGTTTCTAAGACAAAAATTGGGAGTGGTATCACCTTCTGTTTGTCACTAAGGGGATGTAATCCTTAGGGGGAGCTTATCGTTGTATGATCTCATAGCTCCATGGAGTCCTTTTCCATTGATTTCAAAGGGGGAGAAGTATATAGATAGGGGGAGTAGTGTGTTTTTCAAATTACCTATATGAGGTTTTCATCAATGACAAAGGGGGAGATTAATAGATTAATTGTGATTGATGTAAAAGAAGAACCATAAGGTGTCATTGTTGAAGCATATCGAAGGACTCCAAGGGAAGAATATTTACTTAGCAAGGAAATATTAATATTTTAATTATCTTATGAGGTCGACTTTCCTTCATTGGCATCCAATATAAAAATTAATTTAAAATCAATAGTCATAGTTTTGGGCCGACCATACATGTTGGATGATCATACATTAAACCAAGGCATATACATATATTAAGGAGGGTTGAGGAGTAGTGATAAAAATATTTTAAAGATGTAATGATTTCATTTATTAGTAATGTATTAATTCCATTTATTAAGAAGTAGTGATTATGCTTTAGGCAGCAATTAAAGTGAAAGACAACAATTACTTTATAAAAGGATAACAATTAAGTATAAAGAAGTTTGTTAGCAAAGGGACATGTTCATTCAAAGGGATATCTCTTTCCAAAGAGATGCCTCTTTTCATCAAGGAAATAATATCTAATATGTGAGTGTGGAACATGGAGAAGAGTGTGTGTGGAACTAAAAGATATAATACACAAGCACAAGAAGATTTGAAGGAGGAAAATATAGATGTTAATTCAAGGCTGATTTTGTAAAGGAATTATGATAGATCTATAGAGAAGAATATAAGTTATTGTTGAAGAGAATAACTTGTTTATTTAAATGGGATTGTTCATCATCCATTGAAGAGGATATTCACAAGAAGATGCAACTCTATTGCATAGAAGGTTGGTGCCTTAACAAGAGATTGGTGTCTCTTACCGAGTCAGTGCTCAGTTGTGGGGATTGGTGTCTCTAGTGGATTGATGCTCACAAATTGTATATAAGGGGATTGGTGTCTCATGTAGTTTGGTGCCTAAAAAGATCATAAGAAGTTTTATATAAGCATTATTTTGTTGTGGTTTTCTCTTGTAAGGGTTTCCATGAAATTTTTGGTATTCTTTTGTTCTTAAATTTCCAACTCTTGCATGGTTATTATTGTTATTGTTGATTAAGTTTAATTTGGTAAAATTTTGTATTATACTAATTCACCCTACCTCTTAGTATAATCATGTGCTCATTAGAGAAATAGGTAGAGAGAGGGAGAGGAGAGATAGAGAGAAGTAGAGAGGGAGGGAGGGAGATAGGTGAGATAGCGAGAAGTAGAGAGGGAGAGAGAGAGGGGGGATATGTGGAATAGAGAGAGGGGGAGGGAGGGAGGGAGAGGTATAGAGGGATGGGTGGGATAGAGATAATTTGAGAGGGAAGGTGAGAGAGAGAGAGAGAGGTAGTTATTAAGTTTAGGGGAGAGACAGAGTTAAAGAGAGAGTTAGAGAAAGAGATCAAGATAGGGAGAGAGAGAGAGAGAGAGAGAGAGAGAGAGAGAGAGAGAGAGAGAGAGAGAGAGAGAGAGAGATAGAGAGAGGTCTAGAGTGCAAGGGATATATATAAAGTGAGATAGAGAGAGAGAGATAAAGATGAAAGGAGCCTGTTGATTATTGAAATTTGACCTATTGATTATTGAAATTTGACTAATTTTGAAAAATTATAAGATCTTCCAAAACCTAGAATTTGCATTACCATTCTCAAACATCCTAAAACTATATAGATGAATTATAATTTAAAGTTTAAGAAAGTAAATGTCTAGATATAAATGTCACTTAAATGTTTATTTCATGTATATAATCTGACGAGAAGAGAAAGAGAAAGAGAGTTTTTCTTTATAGAAACACAAACACTATATTTATAGGATCTATCAAGATCATTAGAGAAAAAATCACCACCATTGTGAATACTTATACATTTTTTTTATAGTCTATAACTCAACCATTGCTTTAATTCTTTAAATCAATTGAAAAAATTAGATATTCTCTTTAGAAAATATACCCATGTTCTTTTGCTATAGCGATCAATAAATGAAACATAATAAATGTGGATTTTTTAATGAATATGATTCCTACAAGACCAAACACATCATAAAGAATAAGATATAATACATTATAAGATTTGTGACAACTCAAGAGAAACTGAATGTGGTTCTATTTACCATAAATGCAATACTCACAAAAATAAAGATCAATATTATAACTTGTCAACCCTTAAACAAGGTTTTTATTTCAATGTCTTTAGACCCTCTTCTCCAAAGTGGCCAAGTCTTTGGTGCCATAACATAGTCTTCTCTGTAGGTATTTTTTATTCAAAAGAAAAAGAACCCTTGGGTATTTTTATCACTAAGAATATGCACACTTGTTGAGTAATGAGCTCGACTATTCAATGAAACATTGGATGATCTCTCAAGTTGTGGGACTTGAAACTTGAGATCAACCTCTAGATGAAGGGTTGGTTCCCTATCTACTAGTATTCTTTAAGATTGAAACTATTCTATACTATTTTATCTTCATAATGAGAAAAAGAGGAATAGTTTTAAACTAAAAAGTGGAATAAATGTGTGGTGATGCACCAAGGTGAGTTTGAAGACCTTTTGTACTAGTTTTATATACACAAAATAAAATCAAATAAATAACATACTTGAACAATAACATGAAAATATCTACAAAGATGAAGAAATGGAACTAAAACCATAAATGAATAGATCATTCACAAGATGAAAGTCTATATTTCTAAATAACACAGTGCAAAAATATAAGAAAAAGGCATAACATAGTTATTTTATTGATCATAAGAAAATTATAGCTAATAAAAAGTCTTTTTTTTTGCTTTTTCTTAAAAAATGAGAGATGCATGTATATCTTTTTACTTACAAATTATATTAATAAGTAAAAGACAACATGATACCATCTAGGAGGCATCCCCTTGATGAAAATAAATGTTTCAATTGCTCAAATCTATGTTGGGCCAAACATCTTAGGTGCTAGGACAACATATTCTCGATTTCTCTCCTTAAAAGCCTCCACCATGGCATGGGAGAAGAGGTTAGTTGACGCAGGAGCTTTAAACACTTAGTTTGATTTTTTTATTTACCATTTTTGTGGTGCTGTCATTTTGGTTGCATACCCGAGTGGATAGGAAAGAATGTAGTTGGAGAAGGATTCGCCTAAGTTAGAGGGAAAAATGACTTTTAGGAAGGAAAAACAAAGAGGCATCGAGGAGATTAGAGTCTTGGCAATCTGTGTAGGGTGGATGATCACCCCAGATAGAGTTTTTAGTTTGCTGCCAGCAAAAGAGGGACGACTGAGAGTATGAGCCGATTCAGAAGTAAAAGGGCAGATTTCAACATGAAGGAGGTAGAAAGGATAAGTTGCCCTTGGCACAATTAAGAGGGAGAAATCAGATTTATTTTTGGTGTGGAAAAGATAGAGAGAGATAATGGTGTGGCGTAGAAAAAAGGAAGCAGTTGTTGAAGCTCGAATAGGGGAAAAAAGGCAGCAGCTATACATTGATAAGAAGAACTCTTTATTATAATTTTTGAGTGTGGATTATAATCTTCTCCAACTAGAGGCGTGGTATTTTGGTTTTAGCAATTAATTTTGTTGTGTATTTCTTCTTGCATTGCTGCATAGTCTTTGAACTAGAATTATTGTGTAAATTGCTTCTTTGTTTCAAGCAAGATTGGTGTTGAGAATTTAAATAACAGTTGGCTATGTAATGTTTCCTTTGTTTCTTCTAATATAGTTGTGGAGTTGATGACTATAATTAATCTGTTGTGTCTTTAATGCTATGTATGTTTGTCTTGGATATCCCCGTCCTTGTGATGCTTGCATACTCATAGTTTTGAAGATTAAATTAAAACAACTTGATCTGAGAGTGTGACATTTTGAACTATCATTTTTGGTATTAGAGCGAGCAAGATCTAGGAGAGTCGAGAAAAAGGTCTGGTGGGATTTCTTTTGACAAGTATGTGTGTGGAAGTTTTGACAGGTTAAAAGGAAGAACCTAGGTACCAAAAGATGGGGCAAGAGGAAAAGTAGAGAGAAGCCTTAGGTGAGGTATCAAGAATACAAGAAAATAAAAAGATGCATATGAAGAAGAAAGATTCAGAGTGGGATAGAGAAATGGAAAAGTTGAGAAGAGATTTGGAGAAATGCAAGTTATTGGTGAAGCAACAACTTGAGGAAAGAAGCCAAGAATACGGTTAGTCTTAGCCATTGAAAAAGAAGTTGAAGTGGTCCATGTAGAAGATTTTTTAGAAAAGAAGAAGGAAGAATATGGCTGCCTTGGAAAAAGAATACGCCGATGAAAATGAAGAAGCAAATGTTGGAGCAACAGTGGCTGAAAGAGATGAAGGCAAAAATGTACCTGATGAAGAAGTTGTAGAGATGAAATACAAAGGAAGTGCAACAAACAATGACTGTGAGGGAAATTTGTGGGATCAATTTTTAGCAATAAACAAGGAATGGATGGAGAAACTTTCTAATGATGGCATGACGATAAACAAGACAGCGAAAAGATACATTGAAGTTGCAGTTGAGATAAAGAAGTTGTTGCAACAAAAAAAATATTGGACATACTTTCAAGAGTTGTTTGGAAGAAGCTTGAGGAAGTTCTAACATGCAAGGTAAATGGTGACAAGTTGTTTCCGATATTTTGGTAACAATATTTCTTTGAATCTTTGCATGGAATTGTTGAAGAAAGAGGGTTAAAAGAAAAATGAACAAGATCTTGGAATCAAATGGTAACAATGATATATATGAACGTGAGCTAGAGTTTTGGAGGCTTGTGGATGAAAAAGACATAAGAAGGAGAAGATACAAAAAGAAAAAGGAAAACAAATGAAAACAAATTGAACACATGGCAGTTGTTCCACAGCGATATTGGAAGATGTGAAAAAAAGAACAAAGAAAAGTTTTCTAGTTGATGAATTCACGTGCGGAAGCACATGCTTTCTTTGTCTCTTGGGGAGTCTGGACGCAAGAGCTTTAAACATTTTAGATTGATTTTATTTACCGTTTTGTGGTGCCAGTCATTTTGGCTACATACCCAATTGGATAGAGAGAATGCAATTGGAGAAGGATCTGGCCTAAGTTAGAGGGAAAAATGGCTTTAGAAAACAAAGAGGCACGGGAGATGAGAGTCTTGGCAGTTTGTGTAGGTGATGATTGCCCCAGTTATAGTTTTGATTTTGCTGCTAGCAAAAAGAGTGGGACGACTGGAGAGTATGAGCCGAT
The DNA here is from genome assembly GCA_007258455.2 of Sequoia sempervirens. NCBI lineage: Eukaryota > Viridiplantae > Streptophyta > Pinopsida > Cupressales > Cupressaceae > Sequoia > Sequoia sempervirens. Next base: position 15,541 of record VDFB02042904.1, read on the forward strand.
CCAGAAGTTAATAAAAAGGCATATTTCATCATGAAGGAGCGTAGAAAGGAGAAGTTGGGTTCTTGGCACAAAAAAGAGGGAGAAATCAAATTTGTTTTGGCATGGAAAAGATAGAAAGAGCATGGTGTGGCATAGAAAAGGAAGAAGTTGTTGAAGCTAGAATAGGGTGCAAAATGCAGCAACATTACATTGATAAGAATTTTATTGTAATTGTTGAGTGTGGATTAAATTTGCTTCAAACAAAGGCATGGTATTTTGGTTTTAGCCATTAATTTTGTTGTGCATTTCTTCTTGCATGGCTGCATAGTCTTGAATTGGAAATACTGTGTACCTGCTTCTTTATTTTAAGCAAAATTGGTGTTGAGCACTCAAAAAATAGTTGGATGTAATGTTTCCTTTGTTCTTCCAATATAGCTATGGAGTTGATACTATAATTAATCTGTTGTACTTTTAATGTTGTGTATGTTTGTCTTGATATCCCGTCTTGTGATGCCTTGCATACCATAGTTTTGAAGATTAAATTAAAAACAACTCACAACTAGTATTTTGAAGTGGAGTTTAATAACTGCCATCAATTTTGGTATCAAAACATTTCTGAGTCAGAGGTGACACACATTGAGCTATCATTAGTTGACCTCAACAACTTTGAAAATCTGAAAACCCTCCTATAAAATCTCAAAAAGTGTCTCCATTTCACTAGATAAGTGGATAGTGGTGAAATGCCACAACAACTGCTCTTGATGTCATGATTTCTCCCAAACTATTTTTTACAATTGTCTTGGCTAGGCATAGGAAAGGGATGCTTATTCATCATAGAGTTCAACTGCCTCTTAAAAAATTTCTCTAAGAGCTTGAAACAACCTCATCTCTTATTTTTTTCCTCTCACGTTGAACACTTACTAGATGACCTTCAATTAGTGTCAATCATACTCTTCCCTTCTAACAATAGTTTCATGGGAGTTAAGTATCATGAAGAGCACTTTGAAAATTCCATGTTAGGGTTTCAAGTTGCCTTTAATCCTAGTTGCACATTGGTCTTTGGTGGTGTTTTAGGAGGCTTCATAACCTTTACAAGGTTTGACAGTCTTTATAGGGTGTTTTTTTATTTGATTGTTCCAATACAATCATTTGATGACTATTTCTTGTGAATCCTCCTTATAACTTCATGATTCCTCAAACTTCATGTTTTTCATAGGGGTGACTACCCTAGCAGGTTGGAAAGGATCCTCTATATTTGGACATACTATGCCATATCTCCACAGGGCTTGTCTTTTATATAAATATTTTTTGGTACATCTCTTGATATTCATAGTTACTATGACCAACAACCTTCATCTTTTAGTGAAACCACATGATAGGTTGCTATAGAAGCATAGGATTATTTATCATCATTTCCCATTGTATGCTCATTTGTTCCTATATCATTCAAAATTTTAAGTCTCTCCATTGGTCTCTTTTAAGGAGCCTTTACTTTCTTTTATCATCTCTACACCAAACCTCTATATGCCCTTCATAAAATCTCTATTCTATTCACTCACTAGTACCCTATTTACTAATCCCATAACTATCACTCTGCAAGAGTTTTGTATGGCCTGTCAACAAGGTCATTATATTTTTAAGATGTGAAAATGTATTCTACATGTCTGTCACATACTCTGTCATTATCTTCATGACTTTTCTCTTCCATACAAAACACATTTTGACCTATTGTTTATATTTTGAAGTAGTCACCACTCCTCATATTTTCAGTGTAGAATGTTGATGCTTTAGAATAACCTTCAAGTATTGCGCACTTGGATTATAGGCTCTAGTTATTCTTCAAAATTTTATAGGTCCGCACACTTGTCTTTGTCAATCACTCCTTATGTTGTGTTTTCATCTTCTCTATTTCCATGCTTATTTGTATAGAACTGATAGTCTTACATTATTTCTCAAAGAGGTAAAGTACTTGTTCACTATCACCACATAATTCTACTCACTATCATCACATAGTTCATAAATAGCATCCTTTAGTTGTCTCTAGCATGTCTAAGGTCTATGATACTTCTTCTTATAGGGTACACAGTTATTTTATGTTGTGAGGCCTTACTAAAAATCTTCATCTTTTACTCTTCCATTTTATCCACCTTCCTCTTAACCATGACCATTTGTATTCATGTCTATGATTTTCTTCCATCCTATGTGAAAACCCTTAAAAATAATTAGAATTTTCCCCATGAATACAAATGCTTAGGGTATATAGATTATATATGATTTAAAAGATTCTTTTGCATCTCTTTGACATGGACAGTTGATAGACCTTATTTATCAAGGAATCCAAACCATACTTGTCGCTGTTTGATGGTATTCTTTGTGTCAAACTATTGATTTGAAAGATCAAACTATTGTTCTCATTTACTATTATAAGCCTAATGGTCCTTAATAGGTTTTATGTGAAACAAACTATTTACTTATAGACCTAATTATCCCTTGCACACCATGAATTCTCAGTGCTTTATAAGTCTTAGAAAATTCTAATATGCTTGAACACTACACAAAATATCAGACATGGGAATCCTTGCAAAGGTTTGTGAGCTTCTAATAGGTACATGTAGTTTTATTTATCATTATCAAAATGGAAACAAAGGACTAATGGATCTAATGAGGAAACCAAATAGTGATTGAGTGAATAAATTTTTATAATGGATAGACCTACTAAACCTAACAGTGTTGATATCCCTTACCCTCTAGACCACCTATAGACATTTCCTTCTCAGGATTTGACAAAGCAATAACCTGATTTAGTGAATAAACAAATTATGGCACAAATGGGGTGCCTAAAACACAACTAAAATTCATGAGATGTCCCTCTTTAAGAAGAATGATCTGATAGTTTGTTTCAAGGAATTCATGGGTCCACTTGTGAGTAGGTTTCAATACCCTACATGCCAATCTCATTATCAAAGTGAACAATTTTGCAAACAATGGAATTACTTCTTATTTTTCTCATGTCATCCACCATGATAATCCCCTTATCTCCTATTGTTGTGACAAACGACTTCAACAATACACTCTTTAGGTCATATTAAGGGATAATTTTTGTAATCATAAAGTTGTCCAAACTATCCTCATGCCTTTCATGACATCTTCTTTCCCAACACAAGCAAAATTGATTATATATAAACATTAAGACTCAAAGATTCAATCATTTCTTCATAGACCAAATAGAACCCTTAAAAAATGTGCATATTCCATCATTTTTTTGTAAACTCCTACATATACTAAGGATTTATTTGACTCTACTAAATGATCTTCAAGTCTTATAAATAATTGCAAGCTTCACAATTAAAACCCTTCATAAACCTTCTAGATTTATTGCATGAATTTTTACAGACTTCATGATGACACACAAACCTTGAAATTGACACAACTTATAGAAATGTTTGACAAGGATATAAACATTGAATAACTTAGATATGTAGGTATAATTGAAAGTTTGAAAGCCTGTATGAACTTTGTGAACTAGACTCTTTTAAATGACCTCACTAATCATTCCAAATCTATAGAAAAACATATTACTATATAGCCCTAAAGATCATCAAAGGTATGCTTTACCATGTTCACAACCTAATCACCATCATGGAACCTAAAACTAATACAAACATATTCCAATGTTTATGCATATCCATTGTGAAGGCCATCGATGATACACTTGCATGTTAGCTACAAAAACCCTAAAAATTGGTTATGAATAACAATACTCATTACAATATTTGTCACTATTTAATCCATGGTAATATAGTGAAGGACCAACTATTGATTATGGATGTAGTTTACCAAAGTACAATCCTTGTGGAATTAATAAAAGGAAATCATTTATCCATGTGCCTTCGTATAGTGGAGGCTCGATGAGCCTAGGGTAATTTTGCAAGTGGAGGTTTAATAGCTAGTGTCCCTAGAACCCTTGCAATATCGAATCAAGTTTAATCTCATTTGAGTAACTCTTGGGGTCTAGTTAGGCTGTGACCTAGAGAAAATTATAAATTATATAATTCAAATCTTGGTTTAAATGGTTCACCTTATTAAATTGATAACTTTAAAATTAAAAAGAGTTGGTTTAATATTTGATAGTTAGTTAGAGTTATTACATCTTGGTGTCAAAATATGCATCAAAATATGAAGGTCTAATAAGTTGTTAAGATTTAAAGATATGAATTTCTAATGTATTTTTAAGTAACCATTTTATTACGAGTAAACATTATTTGATGTTAGAATTTATTTGATGAAACTAGATCAATTCTTGATCAATATAAATATTTGAGTTATTTGTGTTGAATGTATACACATCTTACAACTTGCTCCATTTCTCTTGCTCAAGATGTTACAATCAAGATTCTAGGATCTAGGATCCACAGTAGTGCAAAATAAAACATGAATTTATTTTTTCCTTCTTTAAGTATAATTTTCATTAGCAATGTGTGTAAAAGTGTTATATATTGTCTTTTTCCTTCAAAATTTAATGTATACATGTTTATAAGTCTCACTCTTTCTAATAACTTAGAGCTTATGTGGTTGCAACAAAAACATTTTAAATTATTGAATTTACTAACCTTCTTTCTTTAATTTTAGTTTTTCTCCTACTTAAGAGTGGGTGTCAGAGGGTGGAAGCTTTAGTTTTGAGAATAGAATTATATGAAATAGATCGGGACAATTTTAAATATAAAGTGATTTATTTTATTAATTAGTTTTTTGAGGTATATTAAGTTTTGTATCAAAATTTTATGGATTTCATATCTTTAATGGTAAAAGATGACAATTATTGATTGGAATAGGTATACATCCTAATTTTATGAAAATTGAATCAATTCGCATATTTCAAGGACATGACTTGTTCTTGATTTTAAACTATTTGACTTTTTAATATTAACTATTTTTTATCCCATTAACATTGGTATGACTAGAATCTCTCCCCACATAGACTCCACAATGTGAGAACTACAAATCATTTTAATATAGAACACACTACGTCCTTTTCTTTTCCCCATTATATTGATTTTTTGAAAATAAAATCTATTAGAGGTTTGGTGTCTTTTAGGAAGTCATTTTTAAAAAATCAGCTTCACTTTATTCTTCATGAATATTTGAAATTTTTAGCTCATTATTCAATTATTTCAAATAATTTGTCTAAGTACTATTCTTAAGGTAATGGTCAAGTTGTGTTTACTAACAAAAACTTGATTGATATCATGAAAAAAGATTATTTGTAGTAACAAACAAAATAAAAATTTATAGATATATGAGGTTTGATAGATTGATAAAGCTACTATTAAAGTTAGCACAATTTTTTCTCTTTTCATGCTCACTTTATGATTTTGAAGTAACAATGTCTATTGAACTATAGATTACTACTCAAAGAATAAATGCATTGTTGACCATGGATGAAAAATGACATTTAAATTTGATGACCTTGTCCTATTATTGGAAAAAGCAAGAGAGGGCTCTAAAAATCATCACAAGTTTAATTATTTATGGTTAGGTCTATACAAGATTGCTACTATTATTGAAAGAAATGACTTTTACTTACATAACCTAGAAGGAAATTGATTGCATCACTTTAAATATTTTTTCTATTATATGAGTGGGCTACTTGATTATGAGTGACAATTGTTTCTATTTTTCCTTTTTTAGTAAACATGACGAGATTTTTAATTGATGTTATTGGTACATTGGATACATATTGAGTGGAATCATGAAGGATAATTCTATGGTTAGTGTTAAATGTCATTTTCTCATGATACTTCAATTCTTTTATAACACTTGATTTGATTAATTATATTGCATGGTGAAACAAACTTGAGTATCTATGCATAGGTGACACTTTCTCAATGCTTTATTATTTGGATTATTATGTTTTGCTTCTTAATGTTGAAAGATAATATTTAAAAATAAATTTACATTTGTGGACCCCACCCAAACCATATGTTACATTTAAATTTTTTTTTAGAAGTCATTTATTAATATATAAGATTCTAAGTCTTAAATAACTATACTAAAGTTAATAGTCTAATATTTTAAAGTATTATTTTTTATTTTTTATATTAGTAGCAAATGATTACAACTAATTTCTATTTGAAAAGAATACTATTTACAAATTTTATGATACAAAAATAAGAGAAAAAAATATACAAGTACTTTTGCAATTCATCTTGTGAATCTTTCACATTGTAGTCTCTATGCAATATGATTTCTAAGATATTTACCTAATCAAGTAACATATCACTTAATGATTTATTATTAGTTTAAAATTCGATATTTATCTAGTAATTAATTTAACATTCTAATTATCTAAATGAAATTCAAATCTAATTATTATAAACATTGTAGATATTTTTACAACTTAAATCTTTTTTTTTCTTCTTCGGATTTTCTTGATATAAAGAAAAATAAGGAATTTAAGTACTATATTAAATCACTTCATTTTCCTTCTAGAAAGAATCAAGGTGATTAATCTTCTTTAGTGATTAGCTCACATAATGAATGTATATACTTACAATGTTGTTATGCAACCTTGTGTTCTAGTCTTGTAACCTTATGCTAAAATCTTTGTGGTGTGAAGGGACGTTAAGAGTTTAGAATTTCTAATTCATTGTTGTATATGAAAGTATACAGTACATTTCTTGCTATATAGATTTGCTAAATAAATCTTATTGAATCAATATATGTAATCTACTTTCTTTCAAAAGAAAACCACTGGTAAAATGAAACATATAGGGATATATTCCTGAGTCCAACACTCTCTTTATCCCATTTCATTTATGAGTATTCTTTTGGTGGTAGGGTTTTAGTGTAGGATAATGTTATTTTAAAACAAAACAAAAAAAAGGAAAGAATGGCATGGGCATACTAATTAGTTATTTTTTTGAATGTTGATGCACATGAGTATAATCAAATAGCCTAGCTGTTGACAACTAAGGGGAAAGAAAAATCAAATTTTGGAGAGGGGAGCATTTCAAATTATATATAGATAACCAATTCTATTTCATTCAATTTTAGATCATTTGTGATTTTTTTTCCTTTTTGGCAATGATTTTTCTTTCTTTCACTGTTATTTTTCTGATTGCTTTGTTTGTTCAGTATTTTTCTTAGGATTTAGAGCTTTTTTAAAGGGTTGTTCATAGTGTACACACTGGTCTGGTCTGTCTGTCTATGTTATTCATTCATTTTTTTTCTTTTCTTTTTTTGGTGTTAGATTTTTGTGATAACAGATTAAGAGGTAGATCAGAGGAAAGAGGTAGAGAAAAGGAAGCTACAACTAAGTTAGGGCAGTATTCTTCTTCCAAGTAAATTTATAGTGTTTTAATTTGGTTTGTTTTCTGACTCATGTTTGTTTCTATCTTCTTATAGAAAAATGTGGAAGGTAAATTTAGGCTTAGTTGTGGTTTTATTTTTTCATTTTAATCATTTTGGGTTGAGCGAAGGACTGGTGAAGTGAGATTCTATTTTCTAATGCATGTATGAGATGCAGGACCAAGTGAGAGAGTTCATATGACCGATGCAAAGAAGAAGAGATGGGAAGTTCCTTATGGCCTGCTTCCTAGATCATGAGTACCTGCTCGAGAAGGAAGCCAAATTTCCAAAGCAACCAACCTAGTGTTTGAATTCTCTTAGTTCTCAAGCAATGAGTCGATCTTCTTTTGCATAGCTAATCCATTTGGATTTTCTATCAAGCGCAAATCAAATGGAGAGGGCATGCTTAACTCATCGTATGACAACTTGGTTTCCAAGAATCAGTATCTGGAAACAAATGCAATCCTTCCCACATCAACTTCTTTGTATGGGTTCAGAGAGAACACACATCCCAATGGGGTTTATATTTCTCCAAGTGAAGTGCTTATACTCTTTATACAACTGGCATTGTTTCCTCTAATTTAAACATAGATTTGTACATATGGCTACCATCCTTTTTACATGGATTTAAGAAATTTGGCTCATGGAGTTCTATTGTTGAAAAACAATGGGATGGATGCTTTTTATATACAAGTTTATTGAGGGTTTGTTGGACTGCAACTTCTTTGCAGGTATTTATTAGATGTGGTTCAGCATTTCATTGA